>JAJGRW010002599.1:0-16841 GCA_025461045.1 Carex parvula | reverse complement strand
TTCTCAAGAACAATAGCTAAGGGTCCTGATACTACCACTTGGATCTGGAAATCTACATGCTGATGCTCACGATTTCGATAGTCATACCAGCGATTTGGAGGAGATCTCCCGAAAAGTATTTAGTGCTCATTTCGGTCAACTCTCCATTATTTTTCTTTGGTTGAGTGGTATGTACTTCCATGGTGCCCGTTTTTCCAATTATGAAGCATGGCTAAGTGATCCTACTCATATTGGACCTAGTGCACAGGTAGTCTGGCCAATAGTAGGTCAAGAAATATTGAATGGTGATGTGGGAGGGGGTTTCCGAGGAATACAAATAACCTCTGGCTTTTTTCAAATTTGGCGAGCATCTGGAATAATTAGTGAATTACAACTCTATTGTACCGCAATTGGTGCATTGATTTTTGCCTCCATAATGCTTTTTGCCGGTTGGTTCCATTATCATAAAGCTGCGCCAAAATTGGCTTGGTTCCAAGATGTAGAATCTATGTTGAATCATCACTTAGCAGGGTTACTAGGACTTGGGTCTCTTTCTTGGGCGGGACACCAAATTCATGTATCTTTACCGATTAACAAATTTCTCGATGCTGGGGTTGATGCTAAAGAGATACCACTTCCTCATGAATTTCTCTTGAATCAAGATCTTTTGGCTCAACTTTATCCAAGTTTTAACGAGGGAGCAACCCCCTTTTTCACCTTGAATTGGTCAAAATATGGGGACTTTCTTACTTTTCGTGGAGGCTTAGATCCAATAACAGGGAGTCTATGGTTGAGTGATACTGCACACCATCATTTAGCTATTGCCATCCTTTTCCTGATTGCTGGCCATATGTACAAGACTAACTGGGGCATTGGTCATAGCCTTAAAGACATTCTAGAAGCTCATAAAGGTCCATTTACAGGACAAGGGCATAAGGATCTTTATGAGATTTTAACAACTTCATGGCATGCTCAATTATCTCTTAACCTAGCCATGTTGGGTTCCTTAACCATTATTGTAGCTCATCATATGTATTCCATGCCTCCTTATCCATATCTAGCTACTGACTACGGTACACAACTTTCATTGTTCACACATCACATGTGGATTGGTGGATTTCTGATAGTTGGTGCTGCTGCACATGCAGCCATTTTTCTAGTAAGAGACTATGATCCAACTACTCGATACAATGATCTTTTAGATCGTATCCTTAGGCACCGCGATGCAATCATATCACATCTTAACTGGGTATGTATATTTTTAGGTTTTCACAGTTTTGGCTTGTACATCCATAATGATACCATGAGTGCTTTAGGACGTCCTCAAGACATGTTTTCAGATACTGCTATCCAATTACAACCCATCTTTGCTCAATGGGTACAAAATACTCATGCTTTAGCACCTAGTCTAACAGCTCCTGGTGCAACAACGAGTACCAGCTTAACTTGGGGAGGTAGTGATTTAGTAGCAGTAGGTGGCAAAGTAGCTTTGTTACCTATTCCATTAGGAACCGCGGATTTTCTAGTCCATCATATTCATGCATTTACAATTCATGTAACTGTATTGATATTACTGAAGGGTGTTCTATTTGCTCGCAGTTCCCGTTTGATACCTGATAAAGCAAATCTTGGTTTTCGTTTTCCTTGTGATGGACCTGGACGAGGAGGAACATGTCAAGTATCCGCCTGGGATCATGTTTTCTTAGGTCTATTTTGGATGTACAATTCAATTTCGGTAGTAATTTTTCATTTCAGTTGGAAAATGCAGTCGGATGTTTGGGGTACCATAAGCGACCAAGGGATAATTACTCATATCACAGGAGGGAATTTTGCACAAAGTTCCATTACGATTAATGGGTGGCTTAGAGATTTCCTATGGGCACAGGCTTCTCAAGTAATTCAATCTTATGGTTCTTCATTATCTGCATATGGTCTTTTTTTCTTAGGTGCTCATTTTGTCTGGGCTTTCAGTTTAATGTTTCTATTTAGTGGCCGTGGTTATTGGCAAGAACTTATTGAATCCATTGTTTGGGCTCATAACAAATTAAAAGTTGCTCCTGCTACTCAGCCTAGAGCTTTGAGCATTATACAAGGACGTGCTGTAGGAGTAACCCATTACCTTCTGGGTGGAATTGCCACAACATGGGCATTCTTCTTAGCAAGAATTATTGCAGTAGGATAATGGCTAGGAGGATTTGAAAAGCATTATGGCATTAAGATTTCCGAGGTTTAGCCAAGGTTTAGCTCAGGACCCCACTACTCGTCGTATTTGGTTTGGTATTGCTATTGCACATGACTTCGAGATTCATGATGATATTACTGAAGAACGTCTTTATCAGAATATTTTTGCTTCTCACTTTGGTCAGTTAGCTATAATATTTCTGTGGACATCTGGAAATCTGTTTCATGTAGCTTGGCAAGGAAATTTTGAGTTATGGATAAAGGATCCTTTGCATATAAGACCTATTGCTCATGCAATTTGGGATCCGCATTTTGGCCAACCAGCTGTAGAAGCCTTTACTCGAGGAGGTGCTACTGGCCCAGTCAATATTGCTTATTCTGGTCTTTATCAGTGGTGGTATACAATCGGATTACGTAGCAATGAAGATCTTTATACTGGAGCTCTTTTTCTATTACTTCTTTCTGCAATATCCTTAGTTGCAGGTTGGTTACATCTACAACCCAAATGGAAACCAAGCCTTTCGTGGTTCAAGAATGCCGAATCTCGTCTCAATCATCATTTGTCAGGACTTTTCGGAGTAAGTTCTTTGGCTTGGACAGGGCATTTAGTCCATGTCGCTATTCCTGGATCTAGAGGAGAATACGTCAGGTGGAGTAATTTCTTAGATGTATCACCGCACCCTCAAGGGTTGGGACCCCTTCTTACGGGTCAATGGAATCTTTATGCTCAAGATCCTGATTCGAGTAATCATTTATTTAGCACTTCCCAAGGAGCGGGAACTGCCATTCTAACCCTTCTTGGGGGATTCCATCCACAAACACAAAGTTTATGGTTGACTGATATCGCTCATCATCATTTAGCTATTGCCTTTATTTTTCTAATTGCTGGTCATATGTATAGAACTAATTTCGGAATTGGACATAGTATCAAAGATCTTTTAGAAGCACATATTCCTCCAGGGGGTCGATTAGGACGTGGGCATAAAGGTCTTTATGACACAATCAATAACTCCATTCATTTTCAATTAGGTCTTGCTCTAGCTTCTTTAGGGGTTATTACTTCATTAGTAGCTCAACATATGTACTCTTTACCTGCTTATGCATTCATCGCACAAGACTTTACTACTCAAGCTGCCTTATATACTCATCACCAATATATTGCAGGGTTCATCATGACAGGAGCCTTTGCTCATGGAGCTATATTTTTCATTAGAGATTACAATCCAGCCCAGAATGAAAATAATGTATTGGCAAGAATGTTAGACCATAAAGAAGCGATCATATCGCATTTAAGCTGGGCAAGCCTTTTTCTGGGGTTCCATACCTTGGGCCTTTATGTTCATAACGATGTCATGCTTGCTTTTGGTACTCCGGAAAAACAAATCTTAATCGAACCCATATTTGCTCAATGGATACAATCTGCTCATGGTAAGACTTCATACGGATTTGATGTACTCTTATCTTCAACGAGCGGCCCAGCCTTCAATTCAGGTCGAAACATATGGTTACCCGGATGGTTGAATGCTGTTAATGAGAATAGGAATTCTCTTTTCTTAACAATAGGCCCTGGAGATTTCTTGGTTCATCATGCTATTGCTCTAGGTTTACATACAACTACATTGATTTTAGTAAAGGGTGCTTTAGATGCACGTGGTTCTAAATTAATGCCGGATAAAAAGGATTTTGGTTATAGTTTTCCTTGTGACGGACCAGGGCGTGGCGGTACTTGTGATATTTCCGCTTGGGACGCATTTTATTTGGCAATTTTCTGGATGTTAAATACTATTGGATGGGTTACTTTTTATTGGCATTGGAAACATATTACCTTATGGCAAGGTAACGTTTCACAATTTAATGAGTCCTCCACTTATTTGATGGGATGGTTAAGAGATTATCTATGGTTAAACTCTTCACAACTTATCAATGGATATAATCCTTTTGGTATGAATAGTTTATCGGTATGGGCATGGATGTTCTTATTTGGACATCTTGTTTGGGCTACAGGGTTTATGTTCTTAATTTCTTGGCGTGGATATTGGCAGGAATTGATTGAAACTTTAGCGTGGGCTCATGAACGCACACCTTTGGCTAATTTGATTCGCTGGAGAGATAAACCGGTTGCTCTTTCCATTGTGCAAGCAAGATTAGTTGGATTAGCCCACTTTTCCGTAGGTTATATATTTACTTATGCAGCTTTCTTGATAGCCTCAACATCAGGAAAATTTGGTTAATTTATTTTTTTATTGTCTTTTTATTTACTATATCATCAACACTCTCATTCTTTTCGATGGAGAGATGGAGAGGTAGAAATCTACCTTCTTATATTTTTATATCCCGGATTTGAACTGTATCATTAATAACAATAGGTAACTTAATATTTTTTATGGCAAAAAAAAGTTTAATTCAGAGAGAACACAAGCGAAAGAAATTGGAAGAAAAATATCGTTTGATTCGTCAGTCCTTAAAAAAGAAAAGCAAAGACTCATCCCTGAGTCAAAGAGAAATAAGAGAAATTCAGAGAAAATTGCAATCTCTACCACGTAATAGTGCACCTACACGTCTTCATAGACGTTGTCTTGTTACTGGAAGACCTAGAGCTAACTATCGAGATTTTGGACTATCCGGGCACATACTTCGACAAATGGTTCATGCATGTTTATTACCGGGTGCAACAAAATCAAGTTGGTAAGGATAACAATCTCGTTTCTATTTTTACCTAAAAGATTTTGTACCTAAAAAAGAAATATCGCTTCCCAATTGTACCTATTTTTATGGACCCTCTTGAGATTTCTTTCGAAATGGATCAAAATATACATACCATTTTGATAGATATTTGAAAGAGGGTCTCCAATCTTTGAATGTTTCTCTTTCTTTTTTCAAGGAACATTTTGGAGTTATAGCCCCTGGTACACGCCAGGATCATAGTTGGCTAAAAGTCAAGGGTTCGAAACTTCTCATTTTCATTTTCCAGATGAAAAACTCAAACCCTTAGATCATTCTATAGGACATAGAATGACAATTAATCTTTACCATCCAAAAAAAGGAGTAATGAGCTGGTCAAAAAAAAAGAACTGTCAAAAAAAGAAAAGAAAGAAAAAAGATAGAAAAATTTGGTTTTTTTTTTTATGGTCAAAAATTGATTTACAAAGATCATGAATGTGATTAGTAGCAAGGTGCAACAACGGCCTTGGTTCCATATTCAGATCTATTTTCACCTCTTTTTAATGCTGTGTGGTTCTATTATGTTGATGTTTATCTTTATAAAGATAATGAATGTTCTTATACAAGTAATTATCAATATTGATAATGAGATGTAGCAGGATACAAGGATTTTTTCTTTTTTCCATTCCGAATTATTGTATGGATTCTGACCTTGATACTTAAGAAATTGGGCATGAATAGGATGTTACCTTTCCAAGTTCCAAGGGAGATTCCAACCAGGTTATACCTAAGCTAAACCCAATTTCACTTACTCAACTCATGATTATGGATGTAGCGTTAATGATATCAATTGAATATTCTAAGTATTAGATCCGGTAATATGGGATTCTATTCCGTCTGAATTCTGAAAAAAATAATAAATGATCTTATATCGTATATTAGAATTCACATTGTTTTATTTTCTAATAAAAAAAGGAGAGAAACCAAAATGACCAAGAAAAATATTAAAAGAGCCGTTTATAGAAGAAAAAGAAAAAAACCTTGCTTATGATGAAGATGCTAATCAAAATTCAAAAAAATCAATAAAATCAGAAGAATCAACTGAATCTGAACAATCACAAGAATCAGAAGAATCAACAGAATCTGAAGAAGATATACCTTACATGGATAAGGTCGATTCTTATCAAAGAAAAACAGGTTTTACTGACCAGTTTCAAACTGGGACAATTGTCAAAAGGATACACGATGAGGTGTTCCGCGTACATTTGGATCATAACAATCAAAGATTTGATTGTTTTCTTTCGAGTGATATATGTCGTAATGGTCTACGTGTATCCGTGGGAAGTAGAGTGAAAGTAAAAAATAATGGATTTTTTAAATACATTATTTTTATATTTCCGCTCTTGTGCTTCTGGAGGAGTTCATATGCAAGAAGGAAGTTTCAGCTTAATGCAGATGGGTAAAATATCTTCGACTTTATGGAATTTTCAATTCCATGAAAACTTATTTTTAGTGTCACTTCTGACATCGCCTACAACAGGTGGTGTCACAGCCAGTTTTGGAATGCTTGTATAAATGAATGTGAATGGAGATTAACTTTAATTGGATTTTTTAAGACAGGTTTTTTTGATTATAAGCTAAAACAACCCCAATCGAATCCCATAAATTGGATTGGGGTTGACATTTAAAGAATATTATGATAAAATAATTTAATATCAAATTTCTGTTAGTTTTGAATATAAAAAATGGGGCGTCGCCAAGCGGTAAGGCAACGGGTTTTGGTCCCGTTATTGCGAAGGTTCGAATCCTTCCGTCCCAACTTTCTTTTATGAAACGAAAGATTGGATTACATTTTTTTATATTCTTTATATATAATATAAAGAAAAATTTCTTAAAGCGGAATTTCAATTCTAAAATGAAATTCATTCTAAGAATCTATTTTATCTCAACGAAATAAAATATAAAATCTTAGTAAAATACCATACTCATTCTTTTTTCCAAATCAGAAAGAAAAGAAATGTTTAATTTATCAAACATACATAATATTTTGTATTGAAAATTCTTGAGCTTTTTTTTTAAGAAAGAAAATTTGTATTTTTTTATATTTATAAAAAAATATGTTACTATATTTTTATAATATATTTTTATAGTATATATTTTAGGATATATTTTATTTGATTTTCTATCAGCAATAATCTTTTTAATAACTAAAAAGGAACTTTCAATTACGATTAAGTGAAAACAATCATTATTTTCTTAATGAAATAAAAATTCAAAAAAAAAAAGAAAGATTAGAGGAATTAAATGTCTATAGAAAAAAGAAAAAAGAGCCAGCCTCAACTTTCAATCAAAAAAATCTATATACAAAAAATCCATATGATGATACAATTTATTTTTTTTTTTTTTTTAGTATCTTACTTAACTTTAAGTCGATCTTATTTTTTTGATCCTTTAATTCAGTTTTAATTTCTATTTATAAAATGAAATTCTCATAAAAAATAAAAATCAAAGAAAAAAGGAGGAATCTTTATGTCTCGTTATCGAGGACCTCGTTTAAAAAAAATACGCCGTCTGCGAGCTTTACCAGGACTAGTTACCCAATTGAAATATAACAAAAATAAAAAAAAACAAAAACACATTCCTTTTAGGAAAAGAAATAAGGAATATCGCGTTCGTTTAGAAGAAAAACAGAAATTACGTTTTAATTATGGTTTGACAGAACGACAATTAGTTAGATATATGCATATCGCTGGAAAAAGCAAAGGATCAACAGGTCAGGTTTTGTTACAACTACTTGAAATGCGTTTGGATAACATCGTTTTTCGTTTGAATATGGCTTCGACCATTCCTGGAGCCAGACAATTGGTGAACCATAGACATATTTTAGTTAATGGTCATATAGTTGATATACCGAGTTATCGTTGCAAACCTAGAGATATTATTACTACAAAGAATAACGAAAGATTTTTTGATAAGACTAAAATTCTAAAACCTGAAATGTCAAAACATTTAAGTATTTCAAAAGACTATAAAGCAAGAAGCTTTCAAGGACAAGTAAAGAAAATAATAGATAGGTCAGGGGTCTTATTGTCAATAAAGGAATTCTTAGTCGTAGAATATTATTCTCGTCAGATTTGAATCCAAGCAAATAAGAGTTCATAGAATTTTTACTTTTTCGCCGAATTAAAACTAAATAAATTGAATCCTTAATTCCTATTTTCGAATTCATGTATCACAAATGGATACACATGAACATCTATGAGAATTTCCAGTAGACTTTTTTGTTTTTTTCTTTCGTCTATTTGTTCAACTAAGATGAGCAAAAGAATATTTCAAAAATTCTCTAACAAATGACAATAAATTTGAATCGGATAAAAGGAAAAAACTTTATAGGTATGAAGTTTTTAGATATTAAAGTCAATAAAGTGGTATCTAAAAACTTCTATCTATTATCTATAATTGCATTTGAATCAAAGACTGTTACCGTATGAAAGCAATATTCTAACCCCTGAGTTAAGTAGGTAATTCAAAACCAAAAACGCTAATCTCACTCATACGGTGAATAGCACATTCCTTAGTTCTTTTCATTCTACAAAAAAAAAATAAGTTTTTCAAATTATTTCTTTTTTTTTTAAGTTCGCGAGGTAGAAAATGCGGTGCGGATAGTAGAGGAAAAATCCAAGGTTTAAAAAAGAAAAAAAGGCAAACAGTGACTCTAGAATCAAGACTAAATAAACCTACGGAATCAAAAAAATTGAAATTCAATTATTGTAGAAAGGTAAAAAAAGCAAAGAAATTGAAATATAGAAATATACGAATATGAAATTCAAATCAAGGCACCCATTCTATGACAGATCTTAATTTACCTTCTATTTTTGTACCTTTAATAGGCCTCGTATTTCCGGCATTTTCAATTATTTTTTTATTTTTTTATGTGCAAAAAAATAATATTTTATAAATCCTAGATTTACAAACAAAGTATAGTTAGTTTAAGGTCGATCAGCGAATATTTTGAATAACCAATTACTCTAGACAATGTAGAGTAATTGGGAGTTATCGAATAGTGCTAATATCTAATCTATCTAATCAATTACTCTAAGTGCTAGTTTATAAGAGTTCCTTGGGGGTGAAGAAAAATAAAGTCAAAATTGGGTTATTTTCTCAATTCCAATCGAATGCAACTGGATCTAGTATAGTATGAATTGGCGATCAAAAGATATATGGATAGAATTTCTAAGGGGGTCTCGAAAAACAAGTAATTTTTTATGGTCTTTTATCCTTTTTTTAGGTTCACTAGGATTCTTAGTGGTTGGAACTTCCAGTTATCTTGGTACAAATATTATATACGTATTTTCGTCTCAGAAAATCCTTTTTTTTCAACAAGGAATCATAATGTCTTTCTACGGGATGGCAGGTCTATTCATGAGTTCCTATTTGTGGTGCACAATTTTTTGGAATGTAGGGAGTGGTTATGACCAATTTGATAGAAAAAAAGGAATTGTGTGTATTTTTCGTTGGGGATTTCCTGGATTAAATCGTCGCATCTTTCTTCGCTTCCTTATGAAAGATATTCAATCAATTAGAATTGAGGATAAAGAGGGCATTTATTCTCGTCGTGTACTTTATATGGAAATAAAGGGTCAAGGGTCCATTCCCTTGACTCATACGTATGATAATTTTTTGACGCCGCGTGAAATTGAACAAAAAGCTGTCGAATTGGCCTATTTCTTGTGTGTACCAATTGAAGTATTTTGAAATAAATTGAATGAAGAATCAAAGTTTTATCAAGAAGAAAAGAGAAGAAATTCGTGAATTCCATTTTGAATCCAATTCAAGTCTTTTCGAAATGTTCATTCGAACAAAATAAATATATTAATTCGATTTTCTTTTCCCTTCGATTCATATGTGAATAAAACACACTATAGAAAAAACAAAAAAAAAAAGAATATATATAAAGAAGATATAGTCATATGATATAAAATTACTATAAATGTTACTTTAATAAATTAGAGTAATCTATTCTAATTAATAATAAATTAAGAAAAGAATTAATTTTTGGTATACTATTTTTTTATATGGCAAATAAATATATCTCGTATACGTATATATATATGTGGGTTCCAACTCCATTCTGGTATACTAGAAAAAAGGAGAAGTAATAATTTAATATAAATTTAAAGTAGAGATTTATACGGACATAAATTTCGTAATAAATCCTGCCTTTTTTTGAGGTACAGGATTTGGAATTGATATTTTCTTTTTATGAGTTTTGGTTATAAAGTACGGTGAAGGACTTTGAATATAGTAAAAAAAAAAAAAGAACCTTTATCCTATTTCTAGACTCTTTCTATAAGAATCTAACAACTAAATTAGTATACAAAGAAAATAAAAATCGATCCGTAGATTCAATACCCTGCTTGTTAGAAAAGTCGTGTTTCATTCAATAAATAAATGAAATAAATATCATTTAGACTCATTTATTTAGAGTCATTGAATAAAGGAGGTTTATTAACTAGTTTTTTTACAAATAAAAAATGAAAAAAAAGAAAACATCGTCTTCTTTCGCATATTTTGTATCTATAGTATTTTTGCCCTGGTCAGTCTTTCTTTCATTTCGAGAATGTTTGGAACTTTGGATTAGTAATTGGTGGAATACCAGTCAATCCGAAACTCTCTTGAATTATATTCAAGAGAAATATATTTTAGAAAGATTCATAGAATTCGAAGAGCTTTTTTTTTTAGAGGAAATGAAAAAAGAGTACTCGGAAACATATATAAAAAAACCCAGTATAGAAATACACAAGGAAACGATAAAATTAGTTAGTACATACAATGAATATAATCTTTATATCCTTTTGCATTTCTCAACAAATCTAATCTGTTTCAGTATTTTAAGTGGTTATTTTATTCTGAGTAATGAGGAACTTATGATTCTTAATTCATGGGCTCAGGAATTCCTATATAACTTAAGTGACACAACAAAAGCTTTCTCAATTATTTTAGTTACTGATTTAGGAATTGGATTTCATTCAACTCATAATTGGGAACTCCTAATTGGTTCGGTCTACAACGATTTTGGGTTAGCATATAAGGATCAGATTATATCTGGTCTTGTTTCTATTTTTCCAGTTATTTTAGATGCAATTGTGAAATATTGGATCTTCAATTATTTAAATCGTGTATCTCCTTCGCTTGTAGTAATTTATCATTCAATGAATGAATGAAAAACGAATTTGATCTTCTTATATCAATTCAATCAGAATTCTTTTTCTTTCTAAAACGAATGAATCATTTTTTTTTTTTAGTGACTTTTTTCTATTTTTACCTGTTCAACGTATTTGTCCTATATTATATTGTCAAAAAACTATTTCATAAAAACTATTTCAGTACAATGATAACAGAATCTTTATAGGAAACTAGACTAGTTTTCTATCTAACTTATTGTAGAATTTCTAGAATTTATAATATAATTGTACATGCAAAATATAAATCCTTTTTATTGGATAAAAAAACAAAAGACTCGATCCATGTATGTTTATGTATCGATCATGATATATGTACTAAGTCGAGTATCTATTTCAAATGCATATCCCATTTTTGCGCAACAGGGTTATGAGAATCCGCGAGAAACAACTGGACGCATTGTATGTGCCAATTGTCATTTAGCTAATAAGCCTGTGGAGATTGAAGTTCCGCAAGCTGTGTTTCCTGATACTGTATTTGAAGCCATTGTTCGAATTCCTTATGATATGCAATTGAAACAAGTTCTTGCTAATGGTAAAAAAGGGGGTTTGAATGTGGGTGCTGTTCTTATTTTACCCGAGGGATTTGAGCTAGCTCCAACTGATCGTATTTCTCCTGAGTTGAAAGAAAAGATAGGAAATTTGTCTTTTCAGAGCTATCGTCCGAATAAAAAAAATATTCTTGTTATAGGTCCTGTTCCTGGTCAGAAATATAGTGAAATTGTCTTTCCCATTCTTTCTCCTGACCCTTCGACGAAGAAAGACATTCACTTCTTAAAATATCCCATATATGTAGGTGGGAACAGAGGAAGGGGTCAGATTTATCCTGATGGTGGAAAGAGTAACAATACAGTCTATAATGCTACATCAGCGGGTATAGTAAGCAAAATAGTACGTAAAGAGAAAGGTGGATATGAAATAACCGTAGTTGATGCGTTAGATGGACATCCATCGGTTGATGTTATACCTCCAGGGCCAGAGCTTCTTGTTTCAGAAGGTGAATCCATCAAGCTTGATCAACCATTAACAAGTAATCCTAATGTAGGAGGTTTTGGTCAGGGAGATGCGGAAATAGTTCTTCAAGATCCATTACGCATCCAAGGCCTTTTGTTCTTCTTCACATTCGTTATTTTGGCACAAGTGTTTTTAGTTCTGAAAAAGAAACAGTTTGAAAAAGTTCAATTATATGAAATGAATTTCTAAGTCCATAAATTAATACCAAGTTAATCAATTTCTTGGCAATCGATAAAATTATGTATTATTCAAAAATCCTGTAAATCCTTTTGCTCTTTTTTTTAGAATTTATATTGTTTTGCAGGACAGATTTTTCTCTTTTATTGCATATTTGAGTAATACTCAATAAATATATAAATATTGAAAATAAAAAAAAGCAGTAAAGGTGGGATGAAAAAAAAAAAAGATACTTTGGGGATTACTTGTCTTTCTAATCTTCTATTTAATCGACACAAGAAAAAAGATTTTGCACTCTTTTCTTGTGTCGTCTTGTATTGAAATAAGAATTCCTTTTTTCTTTTCCTGGTTGAATTTATTGAAACTTTTTAGTTTCGGTTCAGACAAAGTAGTGAATAAACAAAGGTAAAAAGGATTTCTATCGGGAAGGAATTGATTGACCAAATAGAACTTATTCACTTGATAGAACTTATTCACTTGTTCAATTAAGTTCAACTTTGAACTTCGAGAAAAAAAAGATTTTGACTGTTTTAGTTAAAAGTTGGATTTTATTTTGACGAATGTCCAAATCTTTATTTGATTTATAGTCGGATCAAAGTTTTTTTGATTCAAAAAGTAGTTTTGATTAAGGTTCTAGTAGTTTATTAAAAATGATTCAAAATCTCATTCATAGAGTTAATAGAATATTTCGATTTCTCAAAAAATCGAAATATTTTCTTTTTTCTTCTTTTGTAAGAGTGAATATTATAAGGTGAAGAGTAAAGACTATGAATCAACTAATCAATTCAACTTAAAAAAGATGATTAAGAAAAAAAGATATAGAATGGTTTGAATCATCAGAACAAGGCATCCTTGTAATTTTTGGTTTATGGAATGGATCAAAGTCTACTTATAAAAGTAAGGAATCAGCGGGTCCTTTTCACTCTAATCAAACAAAAAAGGGTAAGGACCCGCTAAGTTCTTACTTTTGAATATCTAAAATCCGGTCCATTCAATTACTATAGAGATGAACCCAATCCAGAATATGAACCGTAAAAGAAAACACCTATTAAACCTATAACAAGAATACCTGTTAAAGTACCTATTAGCCAAAGAGGAATCCTTCCAGTAGTATCGGCCATTTCCCCTCCACATTTCATCAAATAGTCATGCTCAAGACAAAAACAGTCATGGATAATAATGAGGGCCGTATCTTTCCGAACGAATGGAATAAAAGAATTATTCTTATTCTCTTTTTCTCAATTAAAGAAATAATTGGAAAATAAAACAGCAAGTACAAAAATTAGTAATAAACCCCAGTATAGACTGGTACGATTCAATTCAACATTTTGTTCATTCGGGTTTGATTGTGTCATAGCTCTATAATTAGAATTAGGTTTATCGTTGGATGAACTGCATTGCTGATATTGACCCTAAAAAAGAAACGGTAGGTACAGCTAATCCGTGAACAGCCAACCATCGTACTGTAAAAATTGGATAGGTTCGATCTATGGTCATTAAAGGCCTCCTAAAAGGATCTACTAAATTCATCAAGTTGTTCCAAAGAATCAAAACGTTCGGTTATCAATGGAATCCCTTGTCGAGTTTCCGTGAAATATTCGTTTGGCCGAGGACTTCCAAATACGTCGTAAGCTAAACCCGTACTGACGAATAACCAACCCGCAATGAATAAGGAAGGTATAGTAATGCTATGAATAACCCAGTATCGAATACTGGTGATAATATCAGCAAAAGAACGTTCTCCCGTGCTTCCAGACATGCTGAGCTCCACAAATTTTTGTACATTCAAAGAAGGGAATTGATTCCGTGAAAGATAGGATCAGTAAATAGAAAACTACTGTACTACTATTTTATCTATCTTTGTGAGATCGTCCATTTTGTACCAAAAGTTTATTTCGAGTATACCGAATTAGTATAACTACCCTTGCTATGGCATAGCAACGCAGCTTCGATCGATAGCAAAATGCTACATAATCCCTTTTTCCTTATCTCTTATCTATCGATAACTTTATTTTATTCAATAGATTGAATAGATCAATAAAGGATACTTCAAATTCTTATAAGCTTTCCTTTATTAGTTTCGAAATGGCAAGTAATCATCTTCGAAAAATAGAATTTGAAAGCTTAACTAACTAAAGTGATTTTAGCCAATTATGATAAGAATTACGAAAAGATCAGTCTTAATGAAAGAATAAGAAAAGGAGGGCAAAAATATATAAAAAAAATATATAAATATAAATAAAGATACAAGATTCCATTTGATTGAACCATTTTTTACGTTCAACTTGACAATGATAAAATGAAGAAGATAAAAAAGATATCATTCATGAAATATATTCTATTATTGACATAACAAGTAGCTACAGGTTTTGCTATGACTTTTTACTAACATCCTACTGTTACAGAAGCTTTCTCTTCTGTGCAGTATATAATGACTGAAGTCAACTCGTTCATCAATGGTCAGCAAGTATAATGGTTCTAATGATGATTCTACACGTATTTCATGTGTATCTGGTGGATTTCCGCAAATTCACTTAGGTTACAGGTGTGGTTTTGGCTGTATTAACGACATGTAACTGGTTATTCCTTACCTCGGGACCAAATGGGTTATTGGGCAGTCAATATCATTACTGGTGTACCTAAAGCCATTCCACTAATAGGATCCCCTTTAGTAGAGTTATTACGTGGAAGTCGGCCATACAGTTTACAATACTTTTGTATTGCCTCTTCTTAACTGCTGTATTTATAAGGTATTTCGGGTCCTTTATAGAGAAAAGATATTTTGAATTGATTAGAGTCAATAAATAAAAAAACAGATTACTCTTGTGTATATATGTGAATTTTATAACTCTTATTTGAATCCTTTCATTTCAAGGAATTCGGTGGTATGTTAGAATCAAAAATAATCATAAATAATTTAGTAAATACAGAATTTAGAAATAAAAAATGGTAGATAATAATAAATAAAATAAAGAAAGCATAGGACAGAAAGAAGATATTCTTGGAACAATTTTTATTCATGATCAATTATTAAAAATTAAAAGAAATGATTCAAATAGAAATTCTTTTCAAATCAACTCTTTTTTTTTCAAAAATTCTTTAAAATAAAAATAGGATTTCATCATGTTTAAATTCTCATTTAAATAAAATGAAATGACATAATTTTGCATAACACAGCTTTTTTTTGATACTATTAATTTACTCAATTAATTTACTCAATTGACAAGATTGACAATTAATTTATTGGCTCGGAATCAAAAAATGAATCGAGATCATATCTAATGAATCCATTTTTTTTATGATTAAATCACTCAATTCTTTTTTTTAGTATTTTATCGATAATGATCAATGAATCGTGAATTTCTCATCGGAATTCAAATAATTGATTCTATTATATATATAGTTCTGATTACTATCCTATTTGGAACTTAGGTAAGTATTTTATCAATATATGTAGTAAAAAAACATATTGAATTTAGCCTTTTCATGCTTACTATAACTAGTTATTTCAGTTTTTTACTGGCTGCTTTAACTATAACCTTAGTTCTATTTATTGGTTTAAGAAAGATACGACTTATTTGAAATGAATTGAATGAAAAATTCATAAAAATCTTTTTTGAAATGAATTGAATGAAAAATTCATAAAAATCTTTTTTGAAATGAATTGAATGAAAAATTCATAAAAATCTTTATCAGGGATTTCATGTATTCTATGGCTCTTTCTGCAAAAATTGCCAATTATTTTCTTGGTCATTGAGATTCATGGATAATTCAGATTAATATTTAAAGATAGATCTTAACCTTTTTTTATCTGCTCAAACCAAAATGATTGAAGTTTTTCTATTTGGAATTGTCTTAGGCCTAATTCCTATCACTTTAGCAGGATTATTCGTAACTGCATATTTACAATACAGACGTGGTGATCAGTTGGACCTTTGATTTAATCAATTTTCTTTTTTGTTTTATTGACTTTTTTCGAAGCCGAGGTTCAATTTCAGTTTGAATTTGACTTCGTTTTGTTTTTGTATAGACGAAATCACGCTCTGTAGGATTTGAACCTACGACATCGGGTTTTGGAGACCCGCGTTCTACCGAACTGAACTAAGAGCGCTTTTTCTATTTCTATCCTAACGCATTTCTTATACATATAGTATCCGCAAATCCACGATCTTAATGAATTCCTCTTCACTTCCCATAGCAAAAGTAATAGGTAGGGATGACAGGATTTGAACCTGTGACATTTTGTACCCAAAACAAACGCGCTACCAAGCTGCGCTACACCCCTTTTCGAACTTGCTGTACAATGTCATTTTACAAAATCCTTGTCTTATTTTCCATATATATGATCATTTTCTTCTCTATATATATCAAAGTTTCTTGTCATTTATTACTATAATACTTACTATAATACTATAATAAATAATATACATCTGAAACGCAATCTAACCTATAAATGAAGAATTCATATTTGAGCAGTAATGCTGGGCTTCTTTCTTTTGTTTGTTAGGTGGGACAGGAAATTCTTATCTATGGATTCATTGTACATATCAATTTTAGATAGGAATTGAGGGTAAAAAAAAGGAAAAA
>JAJGRW010002598.1:0-13277 GCA_025461045.1 Carex parvula | reverse complement strand
GTTAGACCATAAAGAAGCGATCATATCGCATTTAAGCTGGCAAGCCTTTTTCTGGGGTTCCATACCTTGGGCCTTTATGTTCATAACGATGTCATGCTTGCTTTTGGTACTCCGGAAAAACAAATCTTAATCGAACCCATATTTGCTCAATGGATACAATCTGCTCATGGTAAGACTTCATACGGATTTGATGTACTCTTATCTTCAACGAGCGGCCCAGCCTTCAATTCAGGTCGAAACATATGGTTACCCGGATGGTTGAATGCTGTTAATGAGAATAGGAATTCTCTTTTCTTAACAATAGGCCCTGGAGATTTCTTGGTTCATCATGCTATTGCTCTAGGTTTACATACAACTACATTGATTTTAGTAAAGGGTGCTTTAGATGCACGTGGTTCTAAATTAATGCCGGATAAAAAGGATTTTGGTTATAGTTTTCCTTGTGACGGACCAGGGCGTGGCGGTACTTGTGATATTTCCGCTTGGGACGCATTTTATTTGGCAATTTCTGGATGTTAAATACTATTGGATGGGTTACTTTTTATTGGCATTGGAACATATTACCTTATGGCAAGGTAACGTTTCACAATTTAATGAGTCCTCCACTTATTTGATGGGATGGTTAAGAGATTATCTATGGTTAAACTCTTCACAACTTATCAATGGATATAATCCTTTTGGTATGAATAGTTTATCGGTATGGGCATGGATGTTCTTATTTGGACATCTTGTTTGGGCTACAGGGTTTATGTTCTTAATTTCTTGGCGTGGATATTGGCAGGAATTGATTGAAACTTTAGCGTGGGCTCATGAACGCACACCTTTGGCTAATTTGATTCGCTGGAGAGATAAACCGGTTGCTCTTTCCATTGTGCAAGCAAGATTAGTTGGATTAGCCCACTTTTCCGTAGGTTATATATTTACTTATGCAGCTTTCTTGATAGCCTCAACATCAGGAAAATTTGGTTAATTTATTTTTTTATTGTCTTTTTATTTACTATATCATCAACACTCTCATTCTTTTCGATGGAGAGATGGAGAGGTAGAAATCTACCTTCTTATATTTTTATATCCCGGATTTGAACTGTATCATTAATAACAATAGGTAACTTAATATTTTTTATGGCAAAAAAAAGTTTAATTCAGAGAGAACACAAGCGAAAGAAATTGGAAGAAAAATATCGTTTGATTCGTCAGTCCTTAAAAAAGAAAAGCAAAGACTCATCCCTGAGTCAAAGAGAAATAAGAGAAATTCAGAGAAAATTGCAATCTCTACCACGTAATAGTGCACCTACACGTCTTCATAGACGTTGTCTTGTTACTGGAAGACCTAGAGCTAACTATCGAGATTTTGGACTATCCGGGCACATACTTCGACAAATGGTTCATGCATGTTTATTACCGGGTGCAACAAAATCAAGTTGGTAAGGATAACAATCTCGTTTCTATTTTTACCTAAAAGATTTTGTACCTAAAAAAGAAATATCGCTTCCCAATTGTACCTATTTTTATGGACCCTCTTGAGATTTCTTTCGAAATGGATCAAAATATACATACCATTTTGATAGATATTTGAAAGAGGGTCTCCAATCTTTGAATGTTTCTCTTTCTTTTTTCAAGGAACATTTTGGAGTTATAGCCCCTGGTACACGCCAGGATCATAGTTGGCTAAAAGTCAAGGGTTCGAAACTTCTCATTTTCATTTTCCAGATGAAAAACTCAAACCCTTAGATCATTCTATAGGACATAGAATGACAATTAATCTTTACCATCCAAAAAAAGGAGTAATGAGCTGGTCAAAAAAAAAGAACTGTCAAAAAAAGAAAAGAAAGAAAAAAGATAGAAAAATTTGGTTTTTTTTTTTATGGTCAAAAATTGATTTACAAAGATCATGAATGTGATTAGTAGCAAGGTGCAACAACGGCCTTGGTTCCATATTCAGATCTATTTTCACCTCTTTTTAATGCTGTGTGGTTCTATTATGTTGATGTTTATCTTTATAAAGATAATGAATGTTCTTATACAAGTAATTATCAATATTGATAATGAGATGTAGCAGGATACAAGGATTTTTTCTTTTTTCCATTCCGAATTATTGTATGGATTCTGACCTTGATACTTAAGAAATTGGGCATGAATAGGATGTTACCTTTCCAAGTTCCAAGGGAGATTCCAACCAGGTTATACCTAAGCTAAACCCAATTTCACTTACTCAACTCATGATTATGGATGTAGCGTTAATGATATCAATTGAATATTCTAAGTATTAGATCCGGTAATATGGGATTCTATTCCGTCTGAATTCTGAAAAAAATAATAAATGATCTTATATCGTATATTAGAATTCACATTGTTTTATTTTCTAATAAAAAAAGGAGAGAAACCAAAATGACCAAGAAAAATATTAAAAGAGCCGTTTATAGAAGAAAAAGAAAAAAACCTTGCTTATGATGAAGATGCTAATCAAAATTCAAAAAAATCAATAAAATCAGAAGAATCAACTGAATCTGAACAATCACAAGAATCAGAAGAATCAACAGAATCTGAAGAAGATATACCTTACATGGATAAGGTCGATTCTTATCAAAGAAAAACAGGTTTTACTGACCAGTTTCAAACTGGGACAATTGTCAAAAGGATACACGATGAGGTGTTCCGCGTACATTTGGATCATAACAATCAAAGATTTGATTGTTTTCTTTCGAGTGATATATGTCGTAATGGTCTACGTGTATCCGTGGGAAGTAGAGTGAAAGTAAAAAATAATGGATTTTTTAAATACATTATTTTTATATTTCCGCTCTTGTGCTTCTGGAGGAGTTCATATGCAAGAAGGAAGTTTCAGCTTAATGCAGATGGGTAAAATATCTTCGACTTTATGGAATTTTCAATTCCATGAAAACTTATTTTTAGTGTCACTTCTGACATCGCCTACAACAGGTGGTGTCACAGCCAGTTTTGGAATGCTTGTATAAATGAATGTGAATGGAGATTAACTTTAATTGGATTTTTTAAGACAGGTTTTTTTGATTATAAGCTAAAACAACCCCAATCGAATCCCATAAATTGGATTGGGGTTGACATTTAAAGAATATTATGATAAAATAATTTAATATCAAATTTCTGTTAGTTTTGAATATAAAAAATGGGGCGTCGCCAAGCGGTAAGGCAACGGGTTTTGGTCCCGTTATTGCGAAGGTTCGAATCCTTCCGTCCCAACTTTCTTTTATGAAACGAAAGATTGGATTACATTTTTTTATATTCTTTATATATAATATAAAGAAAAATTTCTTAAAGCGGAATTTCAATTCTAAAATGAAATTCATTCTAAGAATCTATTTTATCTCAACGAAATAAAATATAAAATCTTAGTAAAATACCATACTCATTCTTTTTTCCAAATCAGAAAGAAAAGAAATGTTTAATTTATCAAACATACATAATATTTTGTATTGAAAATTCTTGAGCTTTTTTTTTAAGAAAGAAAATTTGTATTTTTTTATATTTATAAAAAAATATGTTACTATATTTTTATAATATATTTTTATAGTATATATTTTAGGATATATTTTATTTGATTTTCTATCAGCAATAATCTTTTTAATAACTAAAAAGGAACTTTCAATTACGATTAAGTGAAAACAATCATTATTTTCTTAATGAAATAAAAATTCAAAAAAAAAAAGAAAGATTAGAGGAATTAAATGTCTATAGAAAAAAGAAAAAAGAGCCAGCCTCAACTTTCAATCAAAAAAATCTATATACAAAAAATCCATATGATGATACAATTTATTTTTTTTTTTTTTTTAGTATCTTACTTAACTTTAAGTCGATCTTATTTTTTTGATCCTTTAATTCAGTTTTAATTTCTATTTATAAAATGAAATTCTCATAAAAAATAAAAATCAAAGAAAAAAGGAGGAATCTTTATGTCTCGTTATCGAGGACCTCGTTTAAAAAAAATACGCCGTCTGCGAGCTTTACCAGGACTAGTTACCCAATTGAAATATAACAAAAATAAAAAAAAACAAAAACACATTCCTTTTAGGAAAAGAAATAAGGAATATCGCGTTCGTTTAGAAGAAAAACAGAAATTACGTTTTAATTATGGTTTGACAGAACGACAATTAGTTAGATATATGCATATCGCTGGAAAAAGCAAAGGATCAACAGGTCAGGTTTTGTTACAACTACTTGAAATGCGTTTGGATAACATCGTTTTTCGTTTGAATATGGCTTCGACCATTCCTGGAGCCAGACAATTGGTGAACCATAGACATATTTTAGTTAATGGTCATATAGTTGATATACCGAGTTATCGTTGCAAACCTAGAGATATTATTACTACAAAGAATAACGAAAGATTTTTTGATAAGACTAAAATTCTAAAACCTGAAATGTCAAAACATTTAAGTATTTCAAAAGACTATAAAGCAAGAAGCTTTCAAGGACAAGTAAAGAAAATAATAGATAGGTCAGGGGTCTTATTGTCAATAAAGGAATTCTTAGTCGTAGAATATTATTCTCGTCAGATTTGAATCCAAGCAAATAAGAGTTCATAGAATTTTTACTTTTTCGCCGAATTAAAACTAAATAAATTGAATCCTTAATTCCTATTTTCGAATTCATGTATCACAAATGGATACACATGAACATCTATGAGAATTTCCAGTAGACTTTTTTGTTTTTTTCTTTCGTCTATTTGTTCAACTAAGATGAGCAAAAGAATATTTCAAAAATTCTCTAACAAATGACAATAAATTTGAATCGGATAAAAGGAAAAAACTTTATAGGTATGAAGTTTTTAGATATTAAAGTCAATAAAGTGGTATCTAAAAACTTCTATCTATTATCTATAATTGCATTTGAATCAAAGACTGTTACCGTATGAAAGCAATATTCTAACCCCTGAGTTAAGTAGGTAATTCAAAACCAAAAACGCTAATCTCACTCATACGGTGAATAGCACATTCCTTAGTTCTTTTCATTCTACAAAAAAAAAATAAGTTTTTCAAATTATTTCTTTTTTTTTTAAGTTCGCGAGGTAGAAAATGCGGTGCGGATAGTAGAGGAAAAATCCAAGGTTTAAAAAAGAAAAAAAGGCAAACAGTGACTCTAGAATCAAGACTAAATAAACCTACGGAATCAAAAAAATTGAAATTCAATTATTGTAGAAAGGTAAAAAAAGCAAAGAAATTGAAATATAGAAATATACGAATATGAAATTCAAATCAAGGCACCCATTCTATGACAGATCTTAATTTACCTTCTATTTTTGTACCTTTAATAGGCCTCGTATTTCCGGCATTTTCAATTATTTTTTTATTTTTTTATGTGCAAAAAAATAATATTTTATAAATCCTAGATTTACAAACAAAGTATAGTTAGTTTAAGGTCGATCAGCGAATATTTTGAATAACCAATTACTCTAGACAATGTAGAGTAATTGGGAGTTATCGAATAGTGCTAATATCTAATCTATCTAATCAATTACTCTAAGTGCTAGTTTATAAGAGTTCCTTGGGGGTGAAGAAAAATAAAGTCAAAATTGGGTTATTTTCTCAATTCCAATCGAATGCAACTGGATCTAGTATAGTATGAATTGGCGATCAAAAGATATATGGATAGAATTTCTAAGGGGGTCTCGAAAAACAAGTAATTTTTTATGGTCTTTTATCCTTTTTTTAGGTTCACTAGGATTCTTAGTGGTTGGAACTTCCAGTTATCTTGGTACAAATATTATATACGTATTTTCGTCTCAGAAAATCCTTTTTTTTCAACAAGGAATCATAATGTCTTTCTACGGGATGGCAGGTCTATTCATGAGTTCCTATTTGTGGTGCACAATTTTTTGGAATGTAGGGAGTGGTTATGACCAATTTGATAGAAAAAAAGGAATTGTGTGTATTTTTCGTTGGGGATTTCCTGGATTAAATCGTCGCATCTTTCTTCGCTTCCTTATGAAAGATATTCAATCAATTAGAATTGAGGATAAAGAGGGCATTTATTCTCGTCGTGTACTTTATATGGAAATAAAGGGTCAAGGGTCCATTCCCTTGACTCATACGTATGATAATTTTTTGACGCCGCGTGAAATTGAACAAAAAGCTGTCGAATTGGCCTATTTCTTGTGTGTACCAATTGAAGTATTTTGAAATAAATTGAATGAAGAATCAAAGTTTTATCAAGAAGAAAAGAGAAGAAATTCGTGAATTCCATTTTGAATCCAATTCAAGTCTTTTCGAAATGTTCATTCGAACAAAATAAATATATTAATTCGATTTTCTTTTCCCTTCGATTCATATGTGAATAAAACACACTATAGAAAAAACAAAAAAAAAAAGAATATATATAAAGAAGATATAGTCATATGATATAAAATTACTATAAATGTTACTTTAATAAATTAGAGTAATCTATTCTAATTAATAATAAATTAAGAAAAGAATTAATTTTTGGTATACTATTTTTTTATATGGCAAATAAATATATCTCGTATACGTATATATATGTGGGTTCCAACTCCATTCTGGTATACTAGAAAAAAGGAGAAGTAATAATTTAATATAAATTTAAAGTAGAGATTTATACGGACATAAATTTCGTAATAAATCCTGCCTTTTTTTGAGGTACAGGATTTGGAATTGATATTTTCTTTTTATGAGTTTTGGTTATAAAGTACGGTGAAGGACTTTGAATATAGTAAAAAAAAAAAAAAGAACCTTTATCCTATTTCTAGACTCTTTCTATAAGAATCTAACAACTAAATTAGTATACAAAGAAAATAAAAATCGATCCGTAGATTCAATACCCTGCTTGTTAGAAAAGTCGTGTTTCATTCAATAAATAAATGAAATAAATATCATTTAGACTCATTTATTTAGAGTCATTGAATAAAGGAGGTTTATTAACTAGTTTTTTTACAAATAAAAAATGAAAAAAAAGAAAACATCGTCTTCTTTCGCATATTTTGTATCTATAGTATTTTTGCCCTGGTCAGTCTTTCTTTCATTTCGAGAATGTTTGGAACTTTGGATTAGTAATTGGTGGAATACCAGTCAATCCGAAACTCTCTTGAATTATATTCAAGAGAAATATATTTTAGAAAGATTCATAGAATTCGAAGAGCTTTTTTTTTTAGAGGAAATGAAAAAAGAGTACTCGGAAACATATATAAAAAAACCCAGTATAGAAATACACAAGGAAACGATAAAATTAGTTAGTACATACAATGAATATAATCTTTATATCCTTTTGCATTTCTCAACAAATCTAATCTGTTTCAGTATTTTAAGTGGTTATTTTATTCTGAGTAATGAGGAACTTATGATTCTTAATTCATGGGCTCAGGAATTCCTATATAACTTAAGTGACACAACAAAAGCTTTCTCAATTATTTTAGTTACTGATTTAGGAATTGGATTTCATTCAACTCATAATTGGGAACTCCTAATTGGTTCGGTCTACAACGATTTTGGGTTAGCATATAAGGATCAGATTATATCTGGTCTTGTTTCTATTTTTCCAGTTATTTTAGATGCAATTGTGAAATATTGGATCTTCAATTATTTAAATCGTGTATCTCCTTCGCTTGTAGTAATTTATCATTCAATGAATGAATGAAAAACGAATTTGATCTTCTTATATCAATTCAATCAGAATTCTTTTTCTTTCTAAAACGAATGAATCATTTTTTTTTTTTAGTGACTTTTTTCTATTTTTACCTGTTCAACGTATTTGTCCTATATTATATTGTCAAAAAACTATTTCATAAAAACTATTTCAGTACAATGATAACAGAATCTTTATAGGAAACTAGACTAGTTTTCTATCTAACTTATTGTAGAATTTCTAGAATTTATAATATAATTGTACATGCAAAATATAAATCCTTTTTATTGGATAAAAAAACAAAAGACTCGATCCATGTATGTTTATGTATCGATCATGATATATGTACTAAGTCGAGTATCTATTTCAAATGCATATCCCATTTTTGCGCAACAGGGTTATGAGAATCCGCGAGAAACAACTGGACGCATTGTATGTGCCAATTGTCATTTAGCTAATAAGCCTGTGGAGATTGAAGTTCCGCAAGCTGTGTTTCCTGATACTGTATTTGAAGCCATTGTTCGAATTCCTTATGATATGCAATTGAAACAAGTTCTTGCTAATGGTAAAAAAGGGGGTTTGAATGTGGGTGCTGTTCTTATTTTACCCGAGGGATTTGAGCTAGCTCCAACTGATCGTATTTCTCCTGAGTTGAAAGAAAAGATAGGAAATTTGTCTTTTCAGAGCTATCGTCCGAATAAAAAAAATATTCTTGTTATAGGTCCTGTTCCTGGTCAGAAATATAGTGAAATTGTCTTTCCCATTCTTTCTCCTGACCCTTCGACGAAGAAAGACATTCACTTCTTAAAATATCCCATATATGTAGGTGGGAACAGAGGAAGGGGTCAGATTTATCCTGATGGTGGAAAGAGTAACAATACAGTCTATAATGCTACATCAGCGGGTATAGTAAGCAAAATAGTACGTAAAGAGAAAGGTGGATATGAAATAACCGTAGTTGATGCGTTAGATGGACATCCATCGGTTGATGTTATACCTCCAGGGCCAGAGCTTCTTGTTTCAGAAGGTGAATCCATCAAGCTTGATCAACCATTAACAAGTAATCCTAATGTAGGAGGTTTTGGTCAGGGAGATGCGGAAATAGTTCTTCAAGATCCATTACGCATCCAAGGCCTTTTGTTCTTCTTCACATTCGTTATTTTGGCACAAGTGTTTTTAGTTCTGAAAAAGAAACAGTTTGAAAAAGTTCAATTATATGAAATGAATTTCTAAGTCCATAAATTAATACCAAGTTAATCAATTTCTTGGCAATCGATAAAATTATGTATTATTCAAAAATCCTGTAAATCCTTTTGCTCTTTTTTTTAGAATTTATATTGTTTTGCAGGACAGATTTTTCTCTTTTATTGCATATTTGAGTAATACTCAATAAATATATAAATATTGAAAATAAAAAAAAGCAGTAAAGGTGGGATGAAAAAAAAAAAAGATACTTTGGGGATTACTTGTCTTTCTAATCTTCTATTTAATCGACACAAGAAAAAAGATTTTGCACTCTTTTCTTGTGTCGTCTTGTATTGAAATAAGAATTCCTTTTTTCTTTTCCTGGTTGAATTTATTGAAACTTTTTAGTTTCGGTTCAGACAAAGTAGTGAATAAACAAAGGTAAAAAGGATTTCTATCGGGAAGGAATTGATTGACCAAATAGAACTTATTCACTTGATAGAACTTATTCACTTGTTCAATTAAGTTCAACTTTGAACTTCGAGAAAAAAAAGATTTTGACTGTTTTAGTTAAAAGTTGGATTTTATTTTGACGAATGTCCAAATCTTTATTTGATTTATAGTCGGATCAAAGTTTTTTTGATTCAAAAAGTAGTTTTGATTAAGGTTCTAGTAGTTTATTAAAAATGATTCAAAATCTCATTCATAGAGTTAATAGAATATTTCGATTTCTCAAAAAATCGAAATATTTTCTTTTTTCTTCTTTTGTAAGAGTGAATATTATAAGGTGAAGAGTAAAGACTATGAATCAACTAATCAATTCAACTTAAAAAAGATGATTAAGAAAAAAAGATATAGAATGGTTTGAATCATCAGAACAAGGCATCCTTGTAATTTTTGGTTTATGGAATGGATCAAAGTCTACTTATAAAAGTAAGGAATCAGCGGGTCCTTTTCACTCTAATCAAACAAAAAAGGGTAAGGACCCGCTAAGTTCTTACTTTTGAATATCTAAAATCCGGTCCATTCAATTACTATAGAGATGAACCCAATCCAGAATATGAACCGTAAAAGAAAACACCTATTAAACCTATAACAAGAATACCTGTTAAAGTACCTATTAGCCAAAGAGGAATCCTTCCAGTAGTATCGGCCATTTCCCCTCCACATTTCATCAAATAGTCATGCTCAAGACAAAAACAGTCATGGATAATAATGAGGGCCGTATCTTTCCGAACGAATGGAATAAAAGAATTATTCTTATTCTCTTTTTCTCAATTAAAGAAATAATTGGAAAATAAAACAGCAAGTACAAAAATTAGTAATAAACCCCAGTATAGACTGGTACGATTCAATTCAACATTTTGTTCATTCGGGTTTGATTGTGTCATAGCTCTATAATTAGAATTAGGTTTATCGTTGGATGAACTGCATTGCTGATATTGACCCTAAAAAAGAAACGGTAGGTACAGCTAATCCGTGAACAGCCAACCATCGTACTGTAAAAATTGGATAGGTTCGATCTATGGTCATTAAAGGCCTCCTAAAAGGATCTACTAAATTCATCAAGTTGTTCCAAAGAATCAAAACGTTCGGTTATCAATGGAATCCCTTGTCGAGTTTCCGTGAAATATTCGTTTGGCCGAGGACTTCCAAATACGTCGTAAGCTAAACCCGTACTGACGAATAACCAACCCGCAATGAATAAGGAAGGTATAGTAATGCTATGAATAACCCAGTATCGAATACTGGTGATAATATCAGCAAAAGAACGTTCTCCCGTGCTTCCAGACATGCTGAGCTCCACAAATTTTTGTACATTCAAAGAAGGGAATTGATTCCGTGAAAGATAGGATCAGTAAATAGAAAACTACTGTACTACTATTTTATCTATCTTTGTGAGATCGTCCATTTTGTACCAAAAGTTTATTTCGAGTATACCGAATTAGTATAACTACCCTTGCTATGGCATAGCAACGCAGCTTCGATCGATAGCAAAATGCTACATAATCCCTTTTTCCTTATCTCTTATCTATCGATAACTTTATTTTATTCAATAGATTGAATAGATCAATAAAGGATACTTCAAATTCTTATAAGCTTTCCTTTATTAGTTTCGAAATGGCAAGTAATCATCTTCGAAAAATAGAATTTGAAAGCTTAACTAACTAAAGTGATTTTAGCCAATTATGATAAGAATTACGAAAAGATCAGTCTTAATGAAAGAATAAGAAAAGGAGGGCAAAAATATATAAAAAAAATATATAAATATAAATAAAGATACAAGATTCCATTTGATTGAACCATTTTTTACGTTCAACTTGACAATGATAAAATGAAGAAGATAAAAAAGATATCATTCATGAAATATATTCTATTATTGACATAACAAGTAGCTACAGGTTTTGCTATGACTTTTTACTAACATCCTACTGTTACAGAAGCTTTCTCTTCTGTGCAGTATATAATGACTGAAGTCAACTCGTTCATCAATGGTCAGCAAGTATAATGGTTCTAATGATGATTCTACACGTATTTCATGTGTATCTGGTGGATTTCCGCAAATTCACTTAGGTTACAGGTGTGGTTTTGGCTGTATTAACGACATGTAACTGGTTATTCCTTACCTCGGGACCAAATGGGTTATTGGGCAGTCAATATCATTACTGGTGTACCTAAAGCCATTCCACTAATAGGATCCCCTTTAGTAGAGTTATTACGTGGAAGTCGGCCATACAGTTTACAATACTTTTGTATTGCCTCTTCTTAACTGCTGTATTTATAAGGTATTTCGGGTCCTTTATAGAGAAAAGATATTTTGAATTGATTAGAGTCAATAAATAAAAAAACAGATTACTCTTGTGTATATATGTGAATTTTATAACTCTTATTTGAATCCTTTCATTTCAAGGAATTCGGTGGTATGTTAGAATCAAAAATAATCATAAATAATTTAGTAAATACAGAATTTAGAAATAAAAAATGGTAGATAATAATAAATAAAATAAAGAAAGCATAGGACAGAAAGAAGATATTCTTGGAACAATTTTTATTCATGATCAATTATTAAAAATTAAAAGAAATGATTCAAATAGAAATTCTTTTCAAATCAACTCTTTTTTTTTCAAAAATTCTTTAAAATAAAAATAGGATTTCATCATGTTTAAATTCTCATTTAAATAAAATGAAATGACATAATTTTGCATAACACAGCTTTTTTTTGATACTATTAATTTACTCAATTAATTTACTCAATTGACAAGATTGACAATTAATTTATTGGCTCGGAATCAAAAAATGAATCGAGATCATATCTAATGAATCCATTTTTTTTATGATTAAATCACTCAATTCTTTTTTTAGTATTTTATCGATAATGATCAATGAATCGTGAATTTCTCATCGGAATTCAAATATTGATTCTATTATATATATAGTTCTGATTACTATCCTATTTGGAACTTAGGTAAGTATTTTATCAATATATGTAGTAAAAAAACATATTGAATTTAGCCTTTTCATGCTTACTATAACTAGTTATTTCAGTTTTTTACTGGCTGCTTTAACTATAACCTTAGTTCTATTTATTGGTTTAAGAAAGATACGACTTATTTGAAATGAATTGAATGAAAAATTCATAAAAATCTTTTTGAAATGAATTGAATGAAAAATTCATAAAAATCTTTTTTGAAATGAATTGAATGAAAAATTCATAAAATCTTTATCAGGGATTTCATGTATTCTATGGCTCTTTCTGCAAAAATTGCCAATTATTTTCTTGGTCATTGAGATTCATGGATAATTCAGATTAATATTTAAAGATAGATCTTAACCTTTTTTATCTGCTCAAACCAAAATGATTGAAGTTTTTCTATTTGGAATTGTCTTAGGCCTAATTCCTATCACTTTAGCAGGATTATTCGTAACTGCATATTTACAATACAGACGTGGTGATCAGTTGGACCTTTGATTTAATCAATTTTCTTTTTGTTTTATTGACTTTTTCGAAGCCGAGGTTCAATTTCAGTTTGAATTTGACTTCGTTTTGTTTTTGTATAGACGAAATCACGCTCTGTAGGATTTGAACCTACGACATCGGGTTTTGGAGACCCGCGTTCTACCGAACTGAACTAAGAGCGCTTTTTCTATTTCTATCCTAACGCATTTCTTATACATATATCCGCAAATCCACGATCTTAATGAATTCCTCTTCACTTCCCATAGCAAAAGTAATAGGTAGGGATGACAGGATTTGAACCTGTGACATTTTGTACCCAAAACAAACGCGCTACCAAGCTGCGCTACACCCCTTTTCGAACTTGCTGTACAATGTCATTTTACAAAATCCTTGTCTTATTTTCCATATATATGATCATTTTCTTCTCTATATATATCAAAGTTTCTTGTCATTTATTACTAAATACTTACTATAATACTATAATAAATAATATACATCTGAAACGCAATCTAACCTATAAATG
>JAJGRW010002597.1:0-13231 GCA_025461045.1 Carex parvula | reverse complement strand
ATAGATTTATGAAAATGAAATTCTACAAACCAAACAAAGATTTTTGGATGCTTTGCAAAAACACGTTAGTCTGTCAGTGTCTACGTGTGTCTATACGTCTATATGTCAGTATGTAGAGTGTGTAAACAATTTAATATCTATTTTAGTAAAGTGGTGTCAAGATACTAACTATTTTAATTTCATAAGAATTTCTAATGGGATTTCAAAAATTTTGTGGCTTTTTGCACAGAGACGAATTCGGAATTTTCGCTAGAGGAATAAAAAAATAGTGAATCGGAGTTGAAACCCATTACTCCATTAGCATTCTAATTAATACTCTGATTAACAAATTAAAAAAAAAAGATGGAATTAACTTAATTTGTACATACAACCATAAAGAATTCAAATAAGTTAGGGCGTTGGGTTTTCAGAGGGAGGTCAAAATTTGTAAGGGTAGACAAAATTTGTGGGCCTGTATCTTCTAAAAAATTTCAAAATTCAAGAGGTCAACTGTCCCACCCTAGACTCACTTGGGGCCCTTTCCTACTATCACACACTGAGTATTACTTTTGCCACCCACTAAACTAGACTAGAAGTTCTCGTAAATAATTCTAATACTTGATTTAACTAAATTTAGACTTTTTTTATCAGAAAAGTAGAAGAAAAGTAGGAGGTTGAGCTTTTATCTTCGAAATAAAAATTCATGCATCTATAGTTATGTAAAGATTGAGCCTTCATCAAATTATTTTTTACGATAAAAATAGAGGACAAGTCTCTATAAAAGATCCATCAGTTGTGCTTCAAACATGTCATCTTTCACACATAAACATTATTTTTATACACAATGCCTATGTTTTGGTTGTGGGTTAAAGTTATGGTAGAATAAGTTAAACCTCTTAATCTCTATATTTTGTCTTATGCATTTGATAACAATTAGCCAGCTTTTTTAATTACAATTTTTTAATTTAATATTAAAAATTACATATGGTAGTTTAGTTTTACACATTCTTGGAACTGGTTGGATGGACAGAAACTAAGTTCATGCTTACATGATAAAATTTAAATGTATGTGGCATACTAATGTGCAGACACAAAAAAAATACGACTGGAGGTATTTAGAATTAAAATGATAAGGTTATATAATTTAGAACACAACAAACTAGAGATGGAAAATATAAATCAAGCAACAAGATAGATCATATAACAAATAATTTTAATTTCTCTACCAACTTTATTTTCACAATATGTTGTTAATATTATTTCAAATAATATCTCATGTTGCAATGTCAATAGCACTAGACAACTCTAAATTAGGATTAATAATAAGAGGAGGGATCCACTTACATCGTTTTTGGTGACACCCGATTACACCTTCAATTTTCAAAGTTTTCAAAGTCCAAACAGTCGATCCAAATCATTCAACATGATGGATATATTAAAATGTGCTTGCAGGTCAAATTTTACTATTTATTAAGTATTTTACAAAATCGTTATTTTCAGACCATTGAAATTTTGTACACATCTTAATAAATAGTAAAAAAAAATCAAAAAATATAAAATTTGATCTGCAAGCATATTTTAATATATCCATCATGTTGAACGGTTTGGATCAACTGTTTGGACTTTATAAATGTAGGGTGTAATCCAGTGTCATCAGAAAATGGTGAAAGTGGATCCCTCGTCTAATAATAAATGTAATAATAATAAGTATAATTGTAATAATAATAAATAATAATGACAATGATAATGATAATAATGCTAACAACAACAACGAAATAAGTTAACCCACCTATCTAGGTGGGTTAACTTATAACAATATTAATGATTTTTTGTTCCATACTATTCCATCAGATTTTATTCATATTTAGCAACATAAATACATAATAAAATATTTATTTCATGACTTATACTACAATTAGACTATGATTGGGTTTCATTTCTAACATACCCCAACTTATTTGAACTAAAAGCTTGGTTGTGGTTGTTGTTATTGTTGTTGACTTATGCCACAATCAAACATGGACTATATGAAAAACTTGTTCTCAAAATAACTTTAGACTTCAGAATTAAAACTAAGGATAAGATAAGGTAAGATAAGATAAGATTAAAATTTAGACTTCAGAATTAAAACATGGACTATACTACAATTAGACTTCAGAATTAAAATTTGTCACCATGGGAGCTCGCATGAATCAGTCTTGTAAAATTTGATGTGCTTAGCTTAAGGATAAGATAAGATAAGTACTAAGTGTCATTTTATGGCTGACTAAACAACATTTTGATAAATATGCATTTATGTCAATTTTCATATTTATATTTTTTTATTATGAAGGTAATACATTGTTGCACCATAATTTTTTTTTTTCAAATTTAATTCCTGCACAACCTACGGGTACGTTTGGATGAACTCTAGAATAACTAGAATAGCTACTGTTTAGAATAGTAATAATAGCTACTGTTTAAGAACAATGTTAACTCAAGCTATTCGGAATAGTGAAAAAGTTGTTTGGATTGCATATTTGAATAGAGTTTGGAGGGAATGAATAAAGTAATAATTTATGTGTTAGATTAAATATAATACAATATAATATTAATTTAAATATTAATGTATATAATATTATTTTAAATATTAGATTAGTATTAATAAAATATTATATTAAATGTAATATAATATTATTTTAAATATTAGATTAGTATTAAATAAAATATTAGATTATATGTAATATAATATTAGTTTAAATATAATACAATATAATATTAATTTAATTATTAAATGTAATATAAATATTATTTTAAATATTAGATTAGTATTAAATAAAATATTAGATTAAATTTAATATAATATTAGATTAAATATAATAATATAATATTAATTTAAATATTTAAATGTAATATAATATTATTTAAATATTAGATTAGTATTAAATAAAATATTAGATTAAATATAATATAAGTATTAGTTAAATATTATATTAGTATTAAATAAAATATTAGATTAATACAATAATATTAACTTAAATATAATACAATATAATATTAACTTAAATATTAAATGTAATATAATATTAGTTTAAATATTAGATTAGTATTAATATTGAAAGCAACAAATACTATTCCATGTTTTTGTAAGAATAGAGAACAGTTCTATTCTCTCTATTCCGAATAGCTCTATTTCTCGTTTGGATTGTCCTTGTTCCAAATAGCAATGCTATTCTAAGAATAGTGCTATTCTTAGTGCATCCAACATAGCCGTATACATTTCAAACTGTACAATTTTTCATGTTTATCTACTGTTCCAATTTTAAAGGCTAAAACAAAAAAACACTTATCCATGCTTCATATTTCAATAAGAATTTGCAACAAGTCAAATAAATATAGCTCCAACATATTAAAACAAATATGATGTTACTTAAAATAATAAATAATATATTGAAAATAGTTACTTGCAATATTGGAGATCAACAACATCATTGTAAGACCTTGTTAAATTAACATTAACTTTATAAATTAAGTCTTGGATTTTAGATCGAATAAGCAATTTAATTAATAGGTGGGTAATCATTTTTGGCAAAGAACTAATCAGGTTTGACGGAAATTTGACTTTCAAATTCATAAAATACTTCACCACATACACTACCGGTTGCCTTAGAACCACCATTAACTTTCAACTAAACTTGTCAATTACAATTTACAATTAATGATGTGCCACAAGTACCAGAAAGATTAATTTGCACTTTTATTTGTTTGCATCAATAGAGTAGCTAGAATAAAAAAAAAAAAAAAAAAATAGGCACTGGAGCAAATTAAATAGAAGAATAAGCCTTTGTTATTGTCTAATTACTAGCATATATGATAAGACACCATTACAGTTTCTTCTAGCTAATCATTTTTGGCGTGTGGCCAACGAATATCTCCACGAAATTTTTTTCATACTGATTTCACGTGTGAATGTGAATCTATATGCAAATCCGTTCCAAATTTGACAGATTAGACTCCACAGGTCACAATTCCAACAAAAAATTATCCCAAAAGAACGCTTTGAATAAATATTTTCAAGAACGACTTTTATTCTTTTCCCACTAAATGATGCGCCAATTATTGTTATCATTGTAGAATTGGATCAAGGTTAAATTTCTCAAAATTTTGTTTTATGATATGTAATATAGATTCCGATCGAACCTATAATTAAAAAAAAATGTAATATCTTAGCACCAAATATTGTTGTCGAACTTATTGAAACAATTTAGATATGTTTGGTACAAATTAATGTTTTAAATTTTAGTTTTCAATATGCATCTAGTATTTATAACATAATGTGTAAGTAGCATACAGATGTATATTGATGCAATGAAACAAGATACAAAATTTATAGTAAATACTATAATATAGCAATGTAATATTAGATTAATTAAATGACAAAATACCTTTAATTTATACATTTATTAAACAAAATTTCAAAACATTAAATCTGTTGTTTAATATATGAATATCGTTAAAATGTATCATTGGTTTTGTGCTCCAATCATACTCCACATCATTTTTTTCGTTTTTATAGTCCTAACAGTCGATCCGAGCCGTACATCATGATATTGATATCATAATGTGCTTGGAGACCAAATTTATATTTTTAGAATTATTTTTACTATTTTCTATAGGTACAAAATCACTATTTTCAGAAGATTCTGGACCATCGAAATCCGTGATTTGTACCTATCTTAAAAATAGTAAATAAATTCCAAAAAATATAAAATTTGGTCTCCAAGTACATTTTAATACGAATATCATGTTGAGTGATTCAGATCAACTGTTCGAACTTTGAAAACGAAGATAAGAATGTGGAGGATGATTAGAGCACAAAACCAATTGTGCATTTTAATCCTACTCTTAATATTATATATATATATACATATATATATATATATATATATATATATATATATATATATATATATACATATATTCGGCTAATATGCTTTTAGTAGCATTTCAGCCTACATGCTTCCAATCCAAAATCCATTTAATCAGCTTCAAATGAAAAATCTAAACCGTTCAAACCGACGTCCTTCAAGAGAGCTTCATTTACATATATATATATTTTTATTTTTGAATTCATTTAGTATCAACTGAAGCGTTCAAAAAATTAAAAGAGACCAACTTTCAAAAATCATAAAATAATAGCAAAAAAAAAAATTTAAGTAATAAAAATTGGTACTCTACAAGTTTAATTTATAACTAATTTACTGAGCTACTTAGTTCAATGTTTCGAATATAAATTTTTGAAATTTAACTGGTAAACATTTCGGCCGAAGTGCTTACAGAAAACATATTAGCCGTATTTATATATATGCTTACGATCTTGCAATCTTGTACCGTATTAATTGAGCATATACAATACAAACTTTCTAAATCACATAGCACCTCTTGTGTGGAATTTGAATTGGTGTTCATTTCACACGGGAGAGGGAGTAAAGCTCGTTCATTGGAAGAGACTGGCACGAGAATAAGACAAGCGAGACAGAGAGCGCGGAGCCCTGGCGGCAGTGATCAATTTGGCCAATTATTTTACCCTCCATTTGTGCTCTTGGCAATTGCAGGCTGTTGCTTATTTTCTGGTAGATGTATTAACTTAATCAGAAATTAAGCAATTCACAAAAAATCAAAGCTTAATTCGGGTCATCTGATTAATCATCCAAATGTGTGCATTTCCTCAAGTAATCCAGTAAAGGGTTTTCCATGATCTTCTGTTACAGTTTCAAGCATACAGCTTGTCACAGCGAGTTGTTCTGAATGGGTAACTAACTATTATGCAGCACTATAATTCAACCCATTGAGCTGACTATTTATATTTAGTACCCGCCACACAAATAGCTACATAGTTGATGTTGCTGAAAAACTAAGAGGAGAAAAACAAAAAGTTCTGAACCGTGCGATCGAAATCATGAGCGATCACCAAGCAAATCCAATAGTCTATAGGCAAGCTGTGGAGTGGCCTAGACATGTATCCTCTCCATTACTGTAAAAGATTCCCTTCACTTTACGGTTTGAGATTAACTCTCAGCCGCTTTGAGATTCGGGCTAACAGAGGGAGCAATATTATTGGACTTTGAGATTCGTGCCAAGTTAAAAAGAATGGTCTAGATCAAGTAATTGTAAAAGATTCCCTATTACGGTACCGGAGAGGATCTGAATTCGGAGAGGCCTTCCTATCTGTCAAGGTATCCTAACCTTGAGGTGTGACAAGTGATAAGTGATAACTATACATTAATTGATTTTTAATAAGATTTGAACATAATTATACTATGTTATATATTAAATGAACTGCGTACTTAGACTAGTGGTACGACTTTTCGTCTTTCTTGAAAATAACATCTAAAAAATGCTCAAATATAACGTTGTTCTTTAATTAAAAAAAAATGAAAGTTATATGGAAAAAAAAGATGATGTTGTTAGATCATTATAGTATACACTAGGAGTGGGGCGCGTCGGATGGGAATCGGACCCAAATCGGTCCGATACTTCTTGGAATCATCCGATTCGTTTTATAATTCGTGCGTGCTTGATTCACATAAAGCTTGAATAAATTATGAAGCGGATCAGACGGTTACAAGCAGACATTGAACCGATTTGTGTCTGATACGCATCGTATGTGCCCTGCTTCCTTTCATATTACACAAAATTCACCTCTGAAACAAATTGTTTTATTTTGACCTTATTTTATTTTTACTGAACCTTGTTTCCCAAGATAAGAAGATTAATATGTAGCCGTGCTTTTTGTTTGTGCTTGGTACAGGGGTTGGGCATCTAATGCTTAGATAAGACACGTTTGATGGACAGAGGGACAGTGAAATGCAAGAGATCGGCAACCGCACTTGCTGTAATTTGATTAGATACATTAACACTTACCTTTTTCTTTATTCTGTTGAGGAGATTGAATTTTGTCATTTTCTCCCTTGATAACCATACTTTTGAGGTATGGATTCCATGTCTAAATAAAGTCCGATAGCTTTGGATGAATATTGCAATATACCCTTGGATCATAACTCTATATCATGAGTTTTGTCTTTTATTAGCAAGAGGTGGATGCAATAACGAATTTGTTTTCTTCACCTTCTTTATTTTTTTTTATTATCATCAAAAGAGATATCTTTTCTTTCTCAGAAATTAAATACATACATGGAAGGCCCTGTTTGGTCTATAATTGCCTTATTTTCTATCAAAAATTATAATTGCAATTTTTGTTGTTGCATTCCTTACCTGAAAGTGTATTCATATTTAATAATAATACTATTTATACATTATATTGTTATGGCTAAAAGCTCCTGAAATTATATATTTAATTTATTCGACAAAGTGCTGAACTTGAACTTTCTTATAATAATTTCTCTTAAAAGAAAAATGATAAATACTTTGGATATTTGGTTTAAAAATATGTAAAGGTATGAACAGCTTGAATTTTAAGTATAAGTAATTTTTTAAATGAAAATAGGGATAAAAAAATTCTCATTTTTTTATATATGGTCCTAATTAGTATCATAGAGATAATATCCGACATAAGAACTCACAGATTAAATTCCTATCCCTATGTTTTATTCCACTTCCAACAATAATTATAAAAATTATTTAATCTGATAATCAAATCATAGAGCAAGAGAAAAATTGTTTAATTTTATCTCCGAATTTTTTTCTCGTACCAAAATCAACCTAAAAGAAACAGTAAGCGATATTTTCATATGATTGGGGCATGAGGCCTTGGGCCAACAGGAGTAGACTCTTCTAATAAAGCCTAAAATGATTGGCGGCTCAAATAGTTTGGTTGGTTTGGTATGGTAGCCTATTAAACCCTACACCTGGCTATTAATTAAGCAATCATAATAACTTGAATTTATATGGTCTCCACGCGGAATGCAAAGTTACCACTACTTGAATCTCTATCGTCTTCCCCACTAAGACGCACCCCACCGATCCCATCAATAAATACAAGTTCAAATCAACCACATGTATCTCATCTTCTCTGCTTAAATTTTAACCGTCCTTTATAAATTAGCACAAATCTTAAAGCTCATATACTTGAGAAGGTACTCCTAGGAGAGGGGTTTGAGATCATTTTCAAATTAAAATCACAAAGCAGACAAATTATTGTATTTTCAACGTGCACATTACATAGTACGTGGCGCTCCAATATTGAATTATCCCATGGGCCATGTCATGTCATTATAATATTATATACCAAGCTGATCCACTATATTGTGCGTGCTAATTTTTCAGTTAGAATATATACATCTCAGTGTTGGGTAATTATGGCCGCAAAATTCAGATTCTCGAGAAAAGTCGTGAAATTCGGTAAGAAAATTTTTTCCGAGAAATTCTGTCTAAGAATTTATATTGCCAAAATTACTTTTAAGAAAATTTCCCGATAATTCTGCTTGGGAATTTACCACGAAATTCTGACCAGGCTTACGGTGCAGAAAAAATATAAAATTCAAAATTTTACATACTACCATAAGCCGATGATTTACTCCCCGATTGATTTCTAAAATAATATTTATTTAACATTTAAATAAATTTAAATAACATTTATACATTTTTCCAAATTCAAATTGGAATGTTGTACGGCTCAGTTGCTCAGCACCAGACGTCTAATGCCTCTATCAGTCGTCCACCAGGAACAACCAGAGAGTCGGTATTTCTTTTACCAGAAATATTTTACCGACTTTTTACGCTAAAACACTATTCACGAATATCGTAAAAACTGATTCACAACTTTTGCAAAAATAGATTCACGAATATTCGAGGGAACACTATTCACGAGAAATACACTATTCACAACTTGCAAGATATACGTGGATTACGTATTTTTTTCTTTTGCAAACACTATTTGGGAGAGAAAATGAGAAAGAGAACGATAACCGAATCGATTAGAATCGAACTCACACTTTTGAACTTATATATTTCTCTTACCCCTACCCCTCTATTTATAGGGTATTTGAGGTGCTTGGAAATGACCGAAATACCCCTATATAGGTCGGCACAAAGTGAAAAGACAATTTTGCCCTCGGCCCAAAATGAAAGAATTGATTTTGGGCTTTTCAATTTAAATTCTAAATTTAAATTTGGCCCAAAATTCAAATGGGCTTTTAGCCCAAAAATATTAACTCATAATTAATATTTGTAATCCATTTATTATTAATATAATTATTCTGAACAAATTTGAACAATTATATTTTCTTGCGATCTGTTGTTGTGATAAATTTATACAACGTGTCGTACACGCTTATAAATTTAATGTATTTAAGCTTGTCATTTCTATGACATTTATTTATTAATTATAACATTTATAATTAATCAAATAAATTAATTCTCTGATTACTTTTCTATTGGTGTGACTCGATACGATCTGTATTATGTTGGCAATAGAATTAAAACTGCTTTTAATTCTATAAATCATAAGCGGCATCTGGCATAATGCATTATGACTACTCAAATAACACAGATGATCTTGTACAATACAATATCACTATCTAGTAAACAATTTACTTGTGTTAATTCTTATGTCTCATAGTATCATATCAGTTTTAAAGTAGGTATGTGTCATCCTTACAAACTTAATCTTTTCTCGATCTTAAGTTAGATTATCAAATATGATTAACTCTTTAATCATACCGTGCACAAATAATCTTACTTTATCAAGGGGCCCAGTGATAATATTACTCGTATTAAATACGAGTGACAATAGTAGTCTTGGTGAACATCTTTCCTCTGCAAAAGTCATGTATACTGAAATGTCATCGTTATAGCTACTTTTTACGGATAGCGTTAAACAACAGTCACGAATATACATTTCTTATGTAGAAAATGATGAACCACCTCATACTTTAGAACTTAACGTTAAATGAAAACATTAATGACACGAACACAATTCCGTATAATGTTTTATTGAGAGTTTGTCAAATACCATGTTCTCTAACATGTTTCTATGTGATAAAATGACAACTCTTTGTCTATAATCTGTAAAACTTAACCATCATTTAATCAACATACTAACCTTTAATTGATCAATTAGTGTTCTTTGCTAATTACCTCAGTTAGTGACTATTAAGAGTATTTATCATTTATATTATGGAGTTCTACAATTTCAAGTCATTAACTCGAAATGATTCATAATTCGATAAATCTCAAAGAACAAAATAATATTTTATTAATCATCCATTACATGAACAAAATACATATAGAATAAAATTATCCTATGATTGACTTCTAGATTATCACACTAACACTCAATAATTCGAATGAATTTCTAAATAACTGTTAACTACTTTTTAGAAATTAAGGTCTTTAAAGTTTCTAATTCTTACATCTCTATATTAATTTTAGAGTTTCTATTAAATCATGTCAGCAACAAATTAAAAAAATAATTATTTGAAATAATTATTTAGTCAGCATGGAGTTTATTAATAGTTTCTTAATAAAAAAAACTTTACTGTATAGTTTCTAAATAAAAAATTCCCCCACAATTCTAAAACTGAAGTAGAAACTGCCACATTAAATTATAAACTCTTAATAATACCAGAGATTTAAATGTTTTTCTATAATATATACATGTATTAGAAGAGTGAGTATTTACTGTGATACCTGACAGCGTAGAATACTCACCGTCGGACCAAAATCAATTTGGTGCTTATTTGAAATATAGGGGTCCGTATTTTAGATTCACATCAGATTGAAACGGACGACTCAGATCTATGTTCAGGTATTGCAAAGGATCTGAATTCGTATCAGAAGGTTCAGCAGCAGTAATGTAGTCCAGACTTGGCGGGCCTCGTTTCTAATTACTTCTTATGGATTTCCTAACTTGTGATTTTTCAGAAATTCTAGGAAATTATTCAGGTACAATTTTGGGCCATCTTTATATTGGGCCTTTAGTCCAGACCTACTTCCATTGTTGTTTCAATATCGAAAATTGATTGGAAACAAATGTGATGTATCTGGGAGACCGAGACCCATTTAGCAAATTAAAACGCAATGTAACATATCACGGCCTGCACTTAATGGTACAAAGTACAAACTAACATGAAACATGGACTTGAACCTTGAAAAATCAAAGTGTATTTTATTTTATGATTGATGGTTGAATTCTCTGTATCACAATGAAACATGGTCTATTTTTTGCTCTGGGATTTTTTTGTTTGAGTCATGCAACTGCACATCTCAATCATATTTTTGTTTGTAAAAAAAAAAAAAAATTAACCTCTTTAGCAATGAAAGTGTGATTTAGATTTAGTAACTTTTGTGGTAGTTTATGGAGAGTAAAACGGTCAAATCATAATGATAAATAAATGATATCTTCTTAATACATTTTTCAGGCTTAATATAATTGAAATTTTGTTAATAGTACATGTATAGATACAACTAATTAACAAATACAATATCCTTTTATTGTTCCATTACCTTTATTTGTTTAAACTTGCTATTAATTTGAATTTCTGTTTTGTAATTAGAATATTTTAATTAAATGGACTGCATGCTATTACACTGACATATATGCTTCTGAAATAAGCACTTTAACACAGAGCAAAATGTAGCTCAAAATCTCATAGCATTTTGAAGTTAAGGTTCCAAAAATCGATAAAACAGATTTATCTTAGCTATCTCGTCGCTATTTAAAACTATACCCAAAAAAAAACTCATAATTTTCCTCATCCTGTTGTGTGAATGTTGTTAGGAAAGTGATGAGATATAACTTGATTAATTAACTTCTCATTATAAAAAGAAGTACACACTAAAAAGTAATTATATAATTAAAAAAATAATATGTCGAGATAACAATCAACAAGCGTAAAAAGTATATTTTGAGTAGATACATGATTTTTTTTTTTTAAATCTAGTGTTAAGCGGCTGAACAAGCTATAATCTCGACTAAAGCATATTAAGATGGTATATATGTAAAAGTATTCAAGTAAAACAAAATGAAATTAGCACCTCTAGACTCCATGTGGTTACTCATAAATCGAGAGTTGAGACTCATTCGCAACTTTGCAGCTTCTGTGAAGCTTTCAAAAAAGAAATTAGCACCGCTAGAAATCTAAATATGATCTAACGTGAAGGCAATAAATAAGACTAAACTCATCCTCTCTTAATCTCTTATGCTATATCTTGCCCTCTTTTAAAATGTGAAGAAGAAATTTTGAAAGCGTCAAAATCCCAATAATGGAAAACGATAGCATTTGCTACAAGGATATTAATATTATATATAGCCTCTAGTCTCTCACTTCATAAACAATTTTTAATTGTTTTTCTACCAACATTTAAAAAAAACAGCATAAACAAGTTCTCTTCATAAACAATTTTTAATTGTTTTTTTTATCAACATTTAAAAAAAAACAGCATAAACAAGTTTTTACTGACACAATAACTAAGTGGGCATTGATATATTTTACTCAAGAGTGCATTCAACAATAGTCAAGTATATATTTTAAGAAGCTTAGACAAACTTAAAAAGCACAACTGGACTATTTGTTGAGATATTTTCTATGTTTACATGTTTTCGGGGTTTTTAGGGGCCTATTGACAAATAGGACATTACGGGATAATCTAGGGTGTTATTTTGTAAGAGTGCATTGTAAGGCTTATATAAGTCCGAACCATTAAACAATAAAGTAATCTTTTTGGCTCATTTCTCTTTTTGGTATCAGAGCCAAGTTAATTAGGGTTAGGGTTAGCTACAGTAAAACCTGTTACTGTAGCACTTCGCTACTGTAGCGCCACTTACAGTCGCTGCCACTGCCTGGGTCAGCACAGCCGCCGCCAGGGTCGATCGCCGCCGCCAAGGGCAGATCCGCCTCTGCTAGGGTTTGGCCGCAGCTAGATCCGCCTCTGCTAGGGCGCGCAGCCTCTGCTAGGGTTCGGGTCGGCGATCCTGCCCTCCGCCTAGCCACGGTGTCGCCTAGCCTCCGCCTAGTCACCTCCAGTGGCTCCGTCGATCTGCCACCCCTTAGGCCGATCAGCCATTTCTCCCTTCAAGACCGATCAGTCTCTCTCTCTCTCCGCCTAGCTGCCACTCTCTAGGCCGACTCTCTCCTCCCTAGCCGAACAGCTCCTCTCTCTTTCTAGGTACTCGACCCAAGTCCCTCTCTAGGTACTCAGCCTCTCTTTCTCTCTTAGGCCAAAGGTAAAAGGGGGAGTCTGTTTGGGGTTTGATTTGGCCGGCGTGGGGGGCCTATTCCCCACGATACCCGAGAAGTGGGTTTGGATCGGA
>JAJGRW010002596.1:0-18481 GCA_025461045.1 Carex parvula | reverse complement strand
CGCGCCTATGAGAATTCGCTGTTTTGCAGCCCTTTTTCTTTTCTATTCTAATTTTGTTCACTGCATTTTGATGTATCCCGCATACAGTCGCATATAAAAAGGTCCCCGTGTTACATTCCATTTAATTTTTTTGAATTTCGTTCGACTCTGATTTTAGGAGTTTCCCAGAGACCGCCGCCTATGAGAATTCACTGTTTGCAGCCCTTTTTTCTTTTCTCTTCTACTTTTTGTTCACTCCGCCTTTTTGGTGTATACCGCATACAGTCGGCATACTAAAAATCACTAGTGTTACATTCCATTTTGATTTTTGTGAATTTCGTCACTCTGAATTTAGGAGTTTCCCAGCAGACCGCGCCTATGAGAATTCGCTGTTTGCAGCCCTTTTTTCTTTTCTCTTCTAATTTTTTGATCACTCCGCATTTGGTGTCCCCCGCATCCAGTCGTATATAAAAGTCCCCGTGTTTCATTCCATTTGCTTTTTTTTGTATTATCGTTCACTCTGAATTTTGGAGTTTCCCAGAAGACCGCGCCTATGAGAATTCGCTGTTTGCAGCCCTTTTTCTTTTCTCTTCTAATATTTGTTCAACTCCGTATTTTTGGTGTATCCCCGCATACAGTCGCATATAAAAAGTCCCCGTGTTACATTCCATTTTTCTTTTTTTGAATTTCTTTTTCACACTGAATTTTTAGAGTTTCCAGAAGACCGCCGCCTATGAGAATTCACAGTTTTGCAGCCTTTTTCTTTTCTATTCTAATTTTTGTTCACTCTGCATTTTGGTGTTCCCCGCATACAGTGGCATATAAAAGTCCCGTGTTACATTCCATTTTAATTTTTTTGAATTTCGTTCGCTTTGAATTTTAGAGTTTCTCCAGAAGACCCGCCGCCTATGAGAATTCACTGTTTTGGCAGCCCTTTTCTTTTTCTCTTATAATTTTTGTTCACCTTCCGGTATTTTGGTGTATTCCCATACAGTCGCATAAAAAGTCCCCGGTGTTCTATTCCATTTTATTTTTTTTGAATTTCGTTCACTCTGAATTTTGGAGTTTCTAGAAGACCGCCGCTATGAGAATTTCATGTTTTGCAGCCCTTTTTTCTTTTCTCTTCTAATTTTTGTCACTCCGCATTTGGTTGATCCCCGCATGCAGTCGCATATAAAAGTCCCTCGTGTTACATTCATTTTGGATTTTTTCTGAATTCGTTCACTCTGAATTTTGGAGTTTTCCCTAGAATTCATGTTTTGCAGCCCTTTTTCTTTCTCTTCTAATTTTTGTTCACTCCGCATTTTGGTGTGTCCCCGCATACAGTCGCATATAAAAAGTCCCCGTGTTACATTTCATTTTGATTTTTTTGAATTTCGTTCAATCTGAATTTTGGAGTTTCCCAGAAGGCCTATGAGAATTCGCTGTTTTGCAGCCCTTTTTCTTTTCTCTTCTAATATTTGTTCACTCCGCATTTTGGTGTATCTCCGCATACAGTCGCATATAAAAGTCCCCGTGTTACATTCCATTTTGATTTTTTTGAATTTCGTTCACTCTGAATTTTAGAGTTTCCCAGAAGACCGCCGCCTAATGAGAATTCGCTGTTTTACAGCCCTTTTTCTTTTCTATTCTAATTTTTGTTCACTCTGCATTTGGATGTATCCCCGCATACAGTCGCATATAAAAAGTCCCCGTGTTACATTCCATTTTGATTTTTTTGAATTTCGTTCAATCTGAATTTTGGAGTTTCCCAGAAGACCGCCGCCTATGAGAATTCACTGTTTTGCAGCCCTTTTTCTTTTCTCTTCTAATTTTTGTTCACTCCGCATTTTGGTGTATCCCCGCATACAGTCGCATATAAAAAGTCCCCGTGTTACATTCCATTTTGATTTTTTTGAATTTCGTTCACTCTGAATTTCGGAGTTTCCCAGAAGACCGCCGCCTATGAGAATTCCTTGTTTGGCAGTCCTTTTTCTTTTCTTTTCTAATTTCTGTTCACTCCGCATTTTGGTGTATCCCCGCATACAGTCACATATATAAAGTCCCCGTGTTACATTCCATTTTGATTTTTTTGAATTTCGTTCACTCTGAATTTTGGAGTTTCCCAGAAGACCGCCGCCTATGAGTATTCACTGTTTTGCAGCCCTTTTTCTTTTCTCTTCTAATTTTTGTTCACTCCGCATTTTGGTGTATCCCCGCATACAGTCGCATATAAAAAGTCCCCGTGTTACATTCCATTTTGATTTTTTTGAATTTCGTTCAATCTGAATTTTGGAGTTTCCCAGAAGACCGCCGCCTATGAGAATTCACTGTTTTGCAGTCCTTTTTCTTTTCTCTTATAATTTTTGTTCACTCCGCATTTTGGTGTATCCCCGCATACAGTCGCATATAAAAAGTCCCCGTGTTACATTCCATTTTGATTTTTTTGAATTTCGTTCACTCTGAATTTCGGAGTTTCCCAGAAGACCGCCGCCTATGAGAATTCCTTGTTTGGCAGTCCTTTTTCTTTTCTTTTCTAATTTCTGTTCACTCCGTATTTTGGTGTATCCCTGCATACAGTCACATATATAAAGTCCCCGTGTTACATTCCATTTTGATTTTTTTGAATTTCGTTCACTCTGAATTTTGGAGTTTCCCAGAAGACCGCCGCCTATGAGTATTCACTGTTTTGCAGCCCTTTTTCTTTTCTCTTCTAATTTTTGTTCACTCCGCATTTTGGTGTGTCCCCGCATACAGTCGCATATAAAAAGTCCCCGTGTTACATTCCATTTTGATTTTTTTGAATTTCGTTCACTCTGAATTTTGGAGTTTCCCAGAAGACCGCCGTCTATGAGAATTCACTATTTTGCAGCCCTTTTTCTTTTCTCTTCTAATTTTTGTTCACTCCGCATTTTGGTGTGTTCCCGCATACAGTCGCATATATAAAGTCCACGTGTTACATTCCATTTTGATTTTTTTGAATTTCTTTCACTCTGAATTTTGGAGTTTCCCAGAAGACCGCCGCCTATGAGTAATTCACTGTTTGCAGTCCTTTTTCTTTTCTCTTCTAATTTTTGTTCAGTCCGCATTTTGGTGTATCCCCGCATACAGTCGCATATAAAAAGTCCCCGTGTTACATTCCATTTTGATTTTTTGAATTTCGTTCAATCTGAATTTTGGAGTTTCCCCAGAGACCGCCGCCTATGAGAATTCGCTGTTTTGCAGCCCTTTTTCTTTTCTCTTCTAATATTTGTTCACTACCGCATTTTGGTGTATCCCCGCATACAGTCGCTATATAAAAGTCCCCGTGTTACATTCCATTTTGATTTTTTTGATTTCGTTCACTCTGAATTTGGAGTTTCCCAGAAGACCGCCGCCTAATGAGAATTCGCTGTTTTGCAGCCCTTTTTCTTTTCTCTTCTAATTTTTGTTCACTCTGCATTTTGATGTATCCCCGCATACAGTCGCATATAAAAAGTCCCCGTGTTACATTCCATTTTAATTTTTTTGAATTTCGTTCACTCTGAATTTTAGAGTTTCCCAGAAGACCGCCGCCTATGAGAATTCACTGTTTTGCAGCCCTTTTTCTTTTCTCTTCTAATTTTTGTTCACTCCGCATTTTGGTGTATCCCCGCATACAGTCGCATACAAAAATTCCCTGTGTTACATTCCATTTTGATTTTTTTGAATTTCGTTCACTCTGAATTTAGGAGTTTCCCAGCAGACCGCCGCCTATGAGAATTCGCTGTTTTGCAGCCCTTTTTCTTTTCTCTTCTAATTTTTTGATCACTCCGCATTTTGGTGTGTCCCCGCATACAGTCGTATATAAAAAGTCCCCGTGTTTCATTCCATTTTGATTTTTTTGCATTTCGTTCACTCTGAATTTTGGAGTTTCCCAGAAGACCGCCGCCTATGAGAATTCGCTGTTTTGCAGCCCTTTTTCTTTTCTCTTCTAATATTTGTTCACTCCGTATTTTGGTGTATCCCCGCATACAGTCGCATATAAAAAGTCCCCGTGTTACATTCCATTTTGATTTTTTTGAATTTCGTTCACTCTGAATTTTAGAGTTTCCCAGAAGACCGCCGCCTATGAGAATTCACTGTTTTGCAGCCCTTTTTCTTTTCTATTCTAATTTTTGTTCACTCTGCATTTTGGTGTATCCCCGCATACAGTGGCATATAAAAAGTCCCCGTGTTACATTCCATTTTAATTTTTTTGAATTTCGTTCGCTTTGAATTTTAGAGTTTCCCAGAAGACCGCCGCCTATGAGAATTCACTGTTTTGCAGCCCTTTTTCTTTTCTCTTCTAATTTTTGTTCACTCCGCATTTTGGTGTATCCTCGCATACAGTCGCATATAAAAAGTCCCCGTGTTACATTCCATTTTGATTTTTTTGAATTTCGTTCACTCTGAATTTTAGAGTTTCCCAGAATACCGCCGCCTATGAGGATTCCCTGTTTTGTAGCCCTTTTTCTTTTCTCTTCTAATTTTTGTTCACTCCGTATTTTGGTGTATTCCCCCATACAGTCGCATATAAAAAGTCCCCGTGTTATATTCCATTTTATTTTTTTTGAATTTCGTTCACTCTGAATTTTGGAGTTTCTTAGAAGACCGCCGCCTATGAGAATTTACTGTTTTGCAGCCTTTTTTCTTTTCTCTTCTAATTTTTGTTCACTCCGCATTTTGGTTTATCCCCGCATACAGTCGCATATAAAAAGTCCCCGTGTTACATTCCATTTTGATTTTTTTGAATTTCGTTCACTCTGAATTTTGGAGTTTTCCAGAATTCACTGTTTTGCAGCCCTTTTTCTTTTCTCTTCTAATTTTTGTTCACTCCGCATTTTGGTGTGTCCCCGCATACAGTCGCATATAAAAAGTCCCCGTGTTACATTTCATTTTGATTTTTTTGAATTTCGTTCAATCTGAATTTTGGAGTTTCCCAGAAGGCCTATGAGAATTCGCTGTTTTGCAGCCCTTTTTCTTTTCTCTTCTAATATTTGTTCACTCCGCATTTTGGTGTATCTCCGCATACAGTCGCATATAAAAAGTCCCCGTGTTACATTCCATTTTGATTTTTTTGAATTTCGTTCACTCTGAATTTTAGAGTTTCCCAGAAGACCGCCGCCTATGAGAATTCGCTGTTTTGCAGCCCTTTTTCTTTTCTATTCTAATTTTTGTTCACTCTGCATTTTGATGTATCCCCGCATACAGTCGCATATAAAAAGTCCCCGTGTTACATTCCATTTTAATTTTTTTGAATTTCGTTCGCTCTGAATTTTAGAGTTTCCCAGAAGACCGCCGCCTATGAGAATTCACTGTTTTGCAGCCCTTTTTCTTTTCTCTTCTAATTTTTGTTCACTCCGCATTTTGGTGTATCCCCGCATACAGTCGCATACAAAATTCCCTGTGTTACATTCCATTTTGATTTTTTGAATTTCGTTCACTCTGAATTTAGGAGTTTCCCAGCAGACCGCCGCCTATGAGAATTCGCTGTTTTGCAGCCCTTTTTCTTTTCTCTTCTAATTTTTTGATCACTCCGCATTTTGGTGTGTCCCCCGCATACAGTCGCATATAAAAGTCCCCGTGTTTCATTCCATTTTGATTTTTTTGTATTTCGTTCACTCTGAATTTTGGAGTTTCCCAGAAGACCGCCGCCTATGAGAATTCGCTGTTTTGCAGCCCTTTTCTTTTCTCTTCTAATATTTGTTCACTCCGTATTTTGGTGTATCCCCGCATACAGTCGCATATAAAAGTCCCCGTGTTACATTCCATTTTGATTTTTTTGAATTTCGTTCACTCTGAATTTTAGAGTTTCCCAGAAGACCGCCGCCTATGAGAATTCACTGTTTTGCAGCCCTTTTCTCTTCTATTCTAATTTTTGTTCACTCTGCATTTTGGTGTATCCCCGCATACAGTGGCATATAAAAGTCCCGTGTTACATTCCATTTTAATTTTTTTGAATTTCGTTCGCTTTGAATTTTAGAGTTTCCCAGAAGACCGCCGCCTATGAGAATTCACTGTTTTGCAGCCCTTTTTCTTTTCTCTTCTAATTTTTGTTCACTCCGCATTTTGGTGTATCCCCGCATACAGTCGCATATAAAAAGTCCCCGTGTTACATTCCATTTTGATTTTTTTGAATTTCGTTCACTCTGAATTTTAGAGTTTCCCAGAATACCGCCGCCTATGAGGATTCTCTGTTTTGTAGCCCTTTTTCTTTTCTCTTCTAATTTTTGTTCACTCCGTATTTTGGTGTATTCCGCCATACAGTCGCATATAAAAAGTCCCCGTGTTATATTCCATTTTATTTTTTTTTGAATTTCGTTCACTCTGAATTTTGGAGTTTCTTAGAAGACCGCCGCCTATGAGAATTTACTGTTTTGCAGCCTTTTTTCTTTTCTCTTCTAATTTTTGTTCACTCTGCATTTTGGTTTATCCCCGCATACAGTCGCATATAAAAAGTCCCCGTGTTACATTCCATTTTGATTTTTTTGAATTTCGTTCACTCTGAATTTTGGAGTTTTCCAGAATTCACTGTTTTGCAGCCCTTTTTCTTTTCTCTTCTAATTTTTGTTCACTCCGCATTTTGGTGTGTCCCCGCATACAGTCACATATAAAAAGTCCCCGTGTTACATTTCATTTTGATTTTTTTGAATTTCGTTCAATCTGAATTTTGGAGTTTCCCAGAAGGCCTATGAGAATTCGCTGTTTTGCAGCCCTTTTTCTTTTCTCTTCTAATATTTGTTCACTCCGCATTTTGGTGTATCCCCGCATACAGTCGCATATAAAAAGTCCCCGTGTTACATTCCATTTTGATTTTTTTGAATTTCGTTCACTCTGAATTTTAGAGTTTCCCAGAAGACCGCCGCCTATGAGAATTCACTGTTTTGCAGCCCTTTTTCTTTTCTATTCTAATTTTTGTTCACTCTGCATTTTGGTGTATCCCCGCATACAGTGGCATATAAAAAGTCCCTGTGTTACATTCCATTTAATTTTTTTGAATTTCGTTCGCTTTGAATTTTAGAGTTTCCCAGAAGACCGCCGCCTATGAGAATTCACTGTTTTGCAGCCCTTTTTCTTTTCTCTTCTAATTTTTGTTCACTCCGCATTTTGGTGTATCCCCGCATACAGTCGCATATAAAAAGTCCCCGTGTTACATTCCATTTTGATTTTTTTGAATTTCGTTCACTCTGAATTTTAGAGTTTCCCAGAATACCGCCGCCTATGAGGATTCCCTGTTTTGTAGCCCTTTTTCTTTTCTCTTCTAATTTTTGTTCACTCCGTATTTTGGTGTATCCCCCCATACAGTCGCATATAAAAAGTCCCCGTGTTACATTCCATTTTGTTTTTTTTTTAATTTCGTTCACTCTGAATTTTGGAGTTTCTCAGAAGACCGCCGCCTATGAGAATTTACTGTTTTGCAGCCTTTTTTCTTTTCTCTTCTAATTTTTGTTCACTCCGCATTTTGGTTTATCCCCGCATACAGTCGCATATAAAAAGTCCCCGTGTTACATTCCATTTTGATTTTTTTGAATTTCGTTCACTCTGAATTTTGGAGTTTTCCAGAATTCACTGTTTTGCAGCCCTTTTTCTTTTCTCTTCTAATTTTTGTTCACTCCGCATTTTGGTGTGTCCCCGCATACAGTCGCATATAAAAAGTCCCCGTGTTACATTCCATTTTGATTTTTTTGAATTTCGTTCACTCTGAATTTTGGTGTTTCCCAGAAGACCGCCGCCTATGAGAAATCCCTATTTTGCAGCCCTTTTTCTTTTCTCTTCTAATTTTTGTTCACTCCACATTTTGGTGTATCCCCGCGTACCGTCGCATATAAAAAGTCCCTGTGTTACATTCCATTTTGATTTTTTTGAATTTCGTTCACTCTGAATTTTGGAGTTTTTCAGAAAACCGCCGCCTATGAGAATTCACTGTTTTGCAGCTGTTTGACCCTAAAAAGTTAAGATTCTAGTTATTTGGATAAAATGCCATTTAACTATGCAAGTGGGTCAATTAAGAAGTTAACCATACTTTAATTTGACCCATCACCACAAAATGAGAATTGAGATTCATTAAATCAAATTCATGATTAAATTCTACTCGAATAATCATGAATTTTGATAGTTCACACAGTTCCTAACTCAAAATGGTCGCAAAGATATTAAATTTACAAAAGAGAAAGTTCTGAATGGTGCCACGTGGCCCTGAGGACCCATAGCATTAATCATGCCTTTCTGGGTACAAATCAGGGTACACAAAGCTTAAATGTTACAACCTTGGCCCACCAGTCAGTCAAAGAAACTAATTTCGCTGATTGGATGAGGTAATTGGACATGGTTCACTAAAATTGAACTCGTGAACCAAGTTGTCAACCTAATGGTTCACGGTATACCATGCCTAGCAGAATCGGAGAAGGATTTAAAACCGGCGCCCCGAACTCATTTGACCCCTTCATTCCCCGTGGACTCGGAGTACACTGAACCAAGTGGAGAACCGTATGCGGTCTATGATGAAACACCTATACCCCAAATATAGGATATGAAAGGAAGTAATCCCAGCCTCTTATATGAGACTGACAAGCGGGTCCCGCCCTTGTCAGTCTCTTCTTCAAGCTTTGTCTCCCCCGGGTGACCAAGAAAACAAAAGAGAAGAAGGGAAATTGGTAAAAGAACACCAAATTGCTCCGATTCTCTATGCCCTTATACGATGGCCTTCAAGGCAATGATCATGGCTCGGCCAATTTGACCTTCGCCTCACCAATTCAGAGAATTAGAAAGAAAGAGTTGGCAGGTGAGTTCGGAAATTGATAAGCCGTGACAGCAAAACCTTGAAATTGAAAGCACAATGTCGTTTCTCACCTCACTACGATATCTTCTGACCAATCAATTTAAAAGGAAGGGGAAGTAGCAGGCCGGGCCGAGACGCCCTCTAAGGGTGTAGTGTTGTGAGACCGAAATGGGGAATGGCACAGTATAGCAGCCCCTCTGAGCATTCAAATTGATTTCTTAAAGTCTAGCAAGGCCATTTAATGACTCAATTGATGAGTCTGTGCAAATATACCCGAAATGGGAACTGCTATATCAATTAATGCGAAAATGAGTTGTAGCAGATCACCAAAGGAAAATTGACAGCCAAGGGGGGTATAATAACACTCAAACCATGATGAGATTATGTTGTACCTGCACTGCTGCATATATACATGCATACCCCTCTGTCTACTTCCTCTTTTAAAAATAGAAATAAAAAGCATAAAATCTTCAAACTTCATGCATTCATTCTTGACATATCATACTACAGAAATAACACAAAAAATCATACATGTTATTAGCAAAATTCATGAAAAATTGATGAGGATTTCATGTTTCTTTCTGAAACCCGAAACCCAATAGAATGTTCATACCCGATTCAAACCTGAAATCAAAACTTCAAACCCGAAACCTGAAGGCCTGTACCACTCTTCACCAAGTCTAAAACCTCTCATCTATGCCCAAGCAACTATATTCCATCATCAGGGACTATCCTCACAACATGTGTCAGTACCAGTTCAATACCAACCCGAGAAATAGAGAGATGGAGATCATCCAAATGTCGATAAAATATGAAATTGAATGTACATGAAGCTATCTCATGCTCTCACGATGACAAATGAACAAATAATTGAAGAAGAAGGCAAGTAAATCAATGAAATTTAATCGAAACCTTGACCGGTACCGACGGTTCTAGCCTAGCTGCATCGCCATCTCCAATGATCGGCAGCCGCCGATGAAGCAACCAATATGTTCCCCTTTCCGAGACGATGCTAGTGGTAACTCCCCTCAGTCCTGCCGTGACCGGAGGCTTCCCCGGAGCAATCACCAAGTTAAACCCTAAATCGGGTCCTAAACCATATCCATATCCAGTTTGCATGATTTTTAAAGCAACCAGAATGGCTGGATCGTGGCGCCAAAACATCAATTCAAATTAGATATCCGAATCTCTGCGCAAAAGGAAGATCTGAAGGCCAGGATCAGGGTTTAATAAATAAAGGGGCTGCTGCTAGAGGGACCCACATGTCAGTCTAAGTTCAAAGAACCCCCGAGCGAATCTCAAAGCCTCTACACACATCTCAAAGCCCAATAACCGAAATCTAAAGCCTACTATCTAAGCCTGATGATCTGCGCATATCTTAAAGCTCCTAAACACATCTCAAAGGGCCCAGAATGCAAATCTTAAAGCCTAAACCCCAATCCTATAGCCCAGAAACACTAAGAAAAAACTTTTACAAAAGGGTCCTTCTGCCAAAATTATTTTCACAACGCGGTCCTTGATAAAATTACAGAGGGGTCCCTGGCTGCCTAAAATCCCTTCAAATGAGCCCCTGAAAGTCCAATTTCCAGTATAGACCCTAACAAAAGTCCAAATTACAAATCTCAATCCTTTCAGCTTCACAAATAAGTCCCTGAAAAACTGGAAACTTCACGAACAAGCCCTTTCCAGTCCCTTTTGGCCATAACTTCTTCATTTCAAACCCAAATCACTTCAAACCAATTCCAAATGAACCCAAATCAAATCCTTCATGTCCCTAAATCAAAATCAAGCATAACCAGATATCATGTAACCTGCCAAATGACCAAAATACCCTTTTCTTCATTTTTCTCACATTTAAATCATTTTTCTCTTAAAATAAAATATAAATAAAGCACAAATATATTTTTAAATACAAATATGTTTCTAAAAATAAATAAAAGAGTATAGTAAATAATATTCATTGCATCTCATGCGTACATATTAATTGAATACCCAAAACAAGGAAAGTCAAACAAAAATAGAAAGACTAAGTACATGAGTTCTCCCCTTTTTAGCCCCTTTATTCAATTCACTTAAATATGCACAAATCTCGGAATGGACGAGGTGTTCAGTATGGCTTAGAAGGGTCATCTGATGTAGTTAACAGCGGGGGCTTGCGCCCGCTGGGAGTTAAACGTCCCCACAATCAATAAACTCTCTCGATAGACTGATTATGAACAGTAGGTCTGTCGAGGGTGAACCGAAGGAATTGTAGAAAGAAAGTAAATGTTTCAAATTTGATGTTCTCCCCCATGACTTAAAAAACGAGAGCATTGAACCCTGAGGCATTTAACACATGCACACACCTTCCACCGCTGTGCAACTTTCTGCGCCCTACAGGTCATTTGGCACGCCCGGTGGGACATTCTCCTCCTCACAGGTTCGGGATCCGATACGAAGATAAAAGGAACGTACTCAAGTAGCCAATGACTTCAAAACACTCAAACAACGAGTCATTGGACCGCTTGAGTTATGTCATTTCCTTTTATATTCGATATCGACGTCTATGGATTGAATAATCGGGCTAACACTCATGTATAAGTTAGATATGAAAATTGACTAATGAAATTTTGAGTTTTTGCTTGTTTGCAGGAATGGCTTACACCGCAATCAACGCACGCTCTTTTGCCCAAGTTGCCAGCCTCCCAGCTGGAGAAGAGGTGGTTTACTTTGGGACTTTCGCAGTCCCTGTTAATGAAGTTAGGGCATTCGAAGCCCCCGTTCCCACTCCAATGAATGAACAACTGTCCCTCGGGTCTGTCACCGAGGAAGAAGTTGAAGATGATGAGGAACCATGCTATTTTCTCACCCCTAAGGGGATGGATGGCAGGACGTTCATTCCACTTCCCAAAGCTAGGCGCGCAAGAAGACGCGCATTTAAGAAAATCAACCAAACTCCCATGGCCCCTCTGTCGGTCACTAAGAAAAGAAATCTTCAAGCCTACCAGGATGAGTTGGTGGCCGAACCAGTTCTCCCTGTCCGCAACTCATTCTCTCCTCTCAGGATAGTGAGGAGGAATTCTTCTACTGCACACATACTTGCAGCGGGAGAAGTCCCTCAAACCGTCTCGTTCATCCATAAACCGAAGAGGATGAACACCAACCGCAAAATGGTTGATGATACTGCTATGGCCATTCATAGGGCCCATAAACAGCTTCGCATGTTGAAGCAGCGTAGGAATCGATACTATGTACATCCTGCGCAAGAAACCTCTACACCCCTCTCCGTCAAATCAAGATTGACGTTTCCAGCCCAAACGCTGGGGGCATCTAATGATGCCCAACCCTCGATCAAATCGAGGCTGACATTCCCAGCCTTAAAACCTAAGGCACACGACAATGCCTTCCTCTCAAAACCAAAACCAATGTTCTTAGCTCCAAGGCTGGGGGCACCTAATGGTGCCTCGCTAAAGCCAAAACTCCGTCGAGAGATGCGTGCAAGCATCTCTCAAAGCTCAAGCAATGAGGGATCGAATCAAACCCCTCAAATTCTGAGAAGACCAGCCAGTGTACATGATAGGCTGGGGACACGAATAAATCCGCACCACTCCAACACTGGAAGTTTAACAATAATGACGCCAAATGCCACACAAAAAAAGCGAAGGGTTACTAAAACACACCCTAAGCAAGAAGAAGAAGCGGCGGTATTCATGATAACCATTAATGAAGACCTCGAAGAGGAGGATGACCATCCTGTCGAACCCTCCAACCCCACCGTATGCATGGTGAGAAAGGGGAAGGACCCCATTGTCGAAAATCCGAGTGACGATGAGGAGGAGTCTGATGCAGCATGCCTTCCTCCCATAAATGCCAAACCCAAGACCGTGAGTGGCTCAGATGTAGGTCACATGGATGGATCAGCATTAGGTAACTTCCATACCGTCTTGGCAACTTCTCCTTGTGCTGGTGAAAGTCAAACCGGTGCACAAACGCAAGAGCAAATGTTATCCGCCTTCAACCAAATGCAAGCCGAGATACAAAATCTTAGGGCTGAGGTACATTAAACCCACGAAAGGGAACAAAGGTTGATAACTGAAATCCGAGGGAAAGGTCTCGCTAGCTCCGAACTCGAAAGAGGAGAAACATCAAATCGGTCCAGCCCCGTGAACGGGCCTGAAAGAATAGAAAGACCAAACCCTCAAGAAAGACGTAGGGTACATTGGGAGGTTGAAAGGCGAGAAGCCTCCCCAACCTTTACTACGGTTGATGTGCAAGAAATGATCAGCCGTCAATTACAAGAGATGGGGATTACCCCAAAACAAACAACGCTGCGAATAAGGAAGCCATACCCTCCCGAATTCGATATTCCAAAATATCCCCCAACATACACTGTCCCTTTATTCTCCAAGTTCTCAGGAAATGGGACAGATGAGACGGGACCTGAACAACACGTCAGCCACTTCATGATCCAATGTGGTGACTCTTCAAGAGAAAAAGCGTTTCTTTGTCGCCAATTCGCTATAAGTCTTTCAGGACCAGCGTTTCAATGGTATTGCTCTCTAAAACCAGGAAGTATAAAATCCTGGGACCAAATGGCGCGTGCCTTCATAGATAGGTTCGCCACTGCAAGCAGTCCAATAAGACTTGCTGATTTAGCATGGGCCAAACAAGGGCCAAAGGAAACCCTTCTGGCATATATCAACCGCTGGAGAAACATGAGCAACAAGTCGAGCCATTCCATACCCGAAAGGGAGGCAGTTGATTTGCTCATAATAAGTACATCCGGCAAAATGAGAGAAATGTTAATCGTTGCCAATCCTAACAGCTATCAAGATCTGGTAGGCACCGTATCCAGATTAGGGCAAACGAATATAGAGGAGAGGTCATCAACCTCTTTTAAACCTAGAAGAGATTTTCCAAAGAAGAAGGAATCAAAGACGGTATACGCCGTCAAAACCAACAAAGCCAACAAAACTGAAAACAGAGATTCTGACTCTTCTGACGAGGAGGCGAGACAAGTTGATAGCCAACCCACTCAGCCAGTTCCTCGCGATAACCAAAATGGTCGTTACTCCAAATCGTTAGAAGAACAAAAGAATAAGAAGTACTCTTTCAAAAAGGAGAAAACGGCTAAAATATTTAAACAAGCCTTGGAAGATGGCATGGAATTGCCTCCAAGCAAGCGCCCCGATCAAACAGATAAGGTTGATCACCCTAACTATTGCCCATATCATAGGGTGATAAGTCATAAAATAGAAGACTGTTGGGTCTTTAAAGACCTAATAGAAAGAATAATCCAAGAGGGTTGCTTGCAGTTAGCGCCAAGTGCCGTGCAACAACCCGCACCTCACGAGCAAGTTAATGTTATCTCTCATGTTGAGATGATTGAAGGAAAGAGGGTTGAAAGTCCCGCAAATGAAACATGGGAATTCCACCTCTCTAGGAAAACCAAAAAGTTGCTGAGGCAGCTTCTGAAAGAGCCTCAAGTCAAATGAGACAGCAACTTAAACCCTATAGTGACAAGGCCCCCAAAACGGGTCATCCATCGTAAGCCAAACAAGAACGGTAGCCAAAAGGGCAAGAAGTCGCCCAAACTAGGAGAGTTGCCTACACCTTCTGAAATCCAAAAGCACATACAAGCTCTAGAGAATCATAAGCAAGGTACTCCGCTACCGTTGACCCTTTTAGACTTCTTAACAGAAGATGTACTGGCCTTAATGTTGGGCCTCAAAACTGAGAAGGGAGAAACGAGTAAAACCCCTCAAGGGGAAGAAAGCAATGATGATGACCATGAAATGTGCAATGTGGTCGTCTATGGAGGAGGTTCCTCAAGTAACTCAGATGACGAAGAAGTTGTCTTTGTCAAAACTGAGAAACCTGATAGCCAAGCAGTGCTTCACTCGGGTACATACATCCCTGAGCGCCAACCGCCACAAGAAGATGAAGTTGGAAGGTCGAAAGCCAAGGCAAAAGGGAAGGAACCCGCAGTACAAGATGAACCAACACCTAAGAAATATATGGTGCAAGATTACAATATCCTCGCACAGCTTAGGAAAATACCAGCTGCAATAAGCGTGTTTGACATATTGATGATGTCCGCTGAAGTGAGAGAAGTGCTCATTTATGCACTCCAAAACCCTGAAGAGTTTCAAGCGCATTTTGCCGAAAAGAGGATGCAAGAAATAGGGCTGGTGGATAATAAGAATCCAACCATCACCTTCAATGATGATGATTTGCTTATAGGCACGTCTGATCACAATAGACCACTCTTTCTCACTGGTGAGTGTGATGGCCAAAAGTTAACCCGCATGTTGATCGATCCGGGTTCCTTCATTAACCTGATGCCTAAGCGAACGTTGGACCGTCTCACGTTGAGCGCTAAGTTCCACACAAAGGATAAAATCACCATCCATGGGTTCAACCACAAAACGGAGCAATCCATGGGGGCACTTAGCCTGCCTTTTGATATTGGTGGTATTCAGGAATGAATGAAATTCTACATCATCGATGCGAAAACCACATACAACGCATTGATAGGTCGACCATGGCTACATAATAACAATGCCGTCCTGTTAACCTTGCATCAATGTTTGAAATATATAAAAGATGGCGAAGTCAAACAGATCAATGGAGAAATTAAGCCGTTTGAAGTGCATGAAATAGGGCTGAAAGATGCCAAATACTTCTTCGATAAACCTGTCCTAAAAGGAGAATGTTCGAAGAAACAACGAGATGAGAAAATAAGGCTATATGGAGCCGATACTGACTCGTCATCAGGGGAGGACGCTGATGAAGCTAGGATACTCCCGTCATATATAATACCCTCAGAAGACGAGGAAGAAGCAGGTCAATCCTCATTGATGATTGAGAGGATACCTGAAAACCATCACAAGGAGCTCACACCAAGGGAAGTGAACCAAATCCAAGAAATGGTGGTATTCATAATACCTCCTAAAGAAGAAATCACTGAAGGAGGAATCTTTAGACACAAGCCCATTGTATTCTATAGAGCGTCCGATGGTAAAGATCGGTCTTTAGTGCTGAACAATGACGAATGGCCTTTAGAAGATGAAGTCATGTCCAACAAAGTGGATGTACCTCTTCTACCATATTGTCCCAAAAGTTTAACCAGGATTCTCGCAAACATGAGTCCCATGTCTCCAACCTACGCTATGACAAAGCGATTCGATAGGATATTGGCTCATCGTAATCCTACAATCATAGGACCAGATGGAAAACCAAGAAATACTCGAGGGCTCGGGTATGAAGAATCTGATGATGAATGTGATGACTCCAAATGTCTTCCCATACAATACTTCAGCGACAGTGACAGTGATAACGAGTCACCGACTTGTGATCTAAGAAGGATCCAAGGGAAAGCTGCCCATGCCAATTTAGAAATGGCTTTAAGAGGCGGTCGTGGTAGAGGCCGTGGAAGAGGTCGAGGGAGGAATTCCTTCGCCAATGCCTTGCCAAGACAACCCAAACCAAATCCAACTGAAACTCGCTCTTTCCAAGACCTGTTGAGACAAATGAAGGGTCTGGATATGCATTCTGAGCATAGACAACAACAACCAAACAATAACCAAAGAACCTCCAAAGCTTCATGTCATGCAATAGAAGCTGAAGGCGATCAATCGTCGTTTGTCGCATGCAGTGTATGCAATAGACCGGGAGAGGTCACAGAAATGACTTCATGCGTCGAATGTGGGGCCATATGCCATCCCCCTTGCACAAGGTTTCGGGAATATCCCCAAAGTAGTGATGAAACCCCAAGATGGAGCTGCCTACGTTGCTTCAAAGGCAAATGGATACCAGAGTCAAAGAAGAGCGAAGGAAAAGTAGAATCACTGCTCCCAGCACCAGCACCTGAGTCTTTTCCACTGGAGGGCATGCTGGCTCAACTTCTAAAGGACTATTTGAAATTCCAGTCCGCAAAGAGGCAAGCCCATACAGATTCAACGAACACAATCTCTGAATCGAAGAAACCTGTTCTGGCGATGCCTAAAGAAAAGAATACTCTGGTAGAACTTAAAGAACAAAACATATTCATTTGGGCGAGATAAGGTTGCCAAAGCATTCGACCTAATGATGCAAAAAGGTCTCAACCTGCCAGTATGCAAACGCCCGGAACAAGCGAGTCGGGTCAACGAACCTAATTACTGCCCATATCACCGTATCCTCGGTCACACCATCGATGACTGCTGGGTCTTCAAAGATTTTCTGGAAAAGAAAAGACAAGAAGGAACCTTACCGCCCACTGTGGTAGCCCATCTGAAAGGGACGCATGCGACGATTCCCAACAAAGATAAGGGGAAGCAAAAGGTGAGGTTTATCCCTAAAGATGAAACACCCTCACAGTTTGAAGAAGGGGACATGGTATCTATGCTCAGCCATTCCCAAACATCCAAAGACGGTTGCACTAAAATTGAATGGAAAGGGCCATACATATTGAGCAAGCTCTGGGGCGAGACACCTATAGGTTGCGAGAAAGCAATGGAAACAAATTCGCGCCACCTATTAAAGGGAGATATCTCCAAGAATACCAAACACCTGGTATGCAGAGTCGGGCCCGAAATTTGAAAACTCGAGGCGACAACTCAGAAAACTCAGAAAAAGAACAAGAAGCTGAGTGTTACATGGCATCTCAAAGGTCCACCGACTCAGAATATGATTCACCTCAAGAGGAAGAGGATCATAATAGCAGTAGCCACACAAAGAAAGGCAAATGCATGAGTTGTGATGAAGTAGATGATTATGACGTCATGTTCAGTTGTGACCGATGCCATAGATACTCATGCACTGAATGCGCCACCGGAAGAAGGATAAATTCTAGATATGATAGAAGGTTCTTCAACTGGTTTTGCACACCCTGTAAGTGCATTATAAAGGATGAAAAACAAAAGGAGGAAGAAAAAGCCAAACAAACTTTCAAGAAGAAGGTGAAAGTTCCAGCTACCGCTCAAAGCATGGATCATCGAAGAAACCTAAGGATGATAATTCAAGCGACTCTAGCACGGATGCTGCATGTTATATGGTAGAGGTCAAATCCGAACAAGAAGAGTTTGAGTTTGGATATACAACCCATTGCTGTGTCTGCGACCAAAAGGGAAATTCATGGGACATGTTTGAATGCAAAGAGTGTGGCAATAGTCACCATCCCTCGTGCGCAAGCCCAAAGGCACATAACCGATTACAATGATTCTCGGTTCGACATCTATGAGTGCCCGAAGTGCATTTATCAACAAGTGCAAAAAGAAATAGAAGGGCGATAAAGGAATTCAAGGATCAAGCCATAAGCCCAACTCGGGTTGCAAAGGATATTAAAGCGCTTCAAAGCAGGAATGGGACGAAAGCCCCATGTGCCACAAGAGCGAGAACCAATTCGAAGCAAGACAAAGAAACGGTCTCACATGCTTGGCCCATTTGATGAATATAAGAAAGGGCAGCTTGTGTGGGTTGTCAAAGAAACATCAAGGTCGCATCTATCAGATTATGGGGCCCATATTTAGTGGATCAGTCTTGGAAGGGTACGATACAGGCTGATAGATACGGAACAACGGAGAGCACGTTAAATCAATCAGCTGTCGTTATCTAAAGCTCCATCAGGAGGGTGGATACACCAAGCGAGCTTCTGGCCAAGAATACGAAAGTGACTCGTCAACCGTCACTTACAAAACCACTCCCATCAGCCATGATTGGAGGAGCTGATAATGCGCATGAAGGGGTATGTCGGACATCAATGCACCCGAAAGAGGAATGATA
>JAJGRW010002595.1:0-53768 GCA_025461045.1 Carex parvula | reverse complement strand
TAAGTCTTCCCTTCCAGAGCGCCGTTTTGATCAAGTCTTTTAGTTAATACATCTCGAACTGAGCTGATTTCTGCGAATTGATCGAGGCCAGCAGCTGAGATCTAAGATCTTTGAATTAAGTTTGTATTTTCTCCTCTCCATCTTTCTAAGGTTAGTAATATGTATTTAAATCATTTTCTTCCTCTAATTTTCTGTTATTTAGGCTTATTTAGGTCATTTCATGCATGCTTGATTTCTTAATTTTAGATGTAATTAATTAGTGTATTATGGTCCAATAACCGACCTTTAGATGCTTTTAGGTCCATGCCCGTTCAAAATTAATCCAATAAGGATTAATTTTGGATAGTCCCCGTTTTGGGACTGCTCTTTGAATATTATGTCTCATTTAGGATGTGAACACATATTAGCGGGATTTAATTAGTATTTGAGAAAAGTTCGACAGTATTTTCCCTTATTGCTCCTACGAGTATGTGGTTCGTACGCATACTTGGGGAGTTAAGGGGAAATGCTGCCGAATTTTTCTCAAATACTAATTAAATCTCGCTAATATGTGTTCACATATGAGACATAATATTCAAAGAGTGGGTTAGGATTGTAAACCGGCCCTTTGTAAGCCCAAAATTTTGTACACGAAGGATAATGTTGACCATGCATGCATGATTAATTGATCAAATCATTTTTTTAATTTAATTTACAGATGGATCGAAGCTGGATGTATGAAATGCGACGTGACAGTGAAGAATATTTGGTTCGCGTTGATGAGTTTATAAAATTTGTTGAGAGTTATAGAGTGAAGAAAAAAGAAGAAGACATTTTATGTCCTTGTAAAGATTGTAAAAATTTATTAAGATTTTTGGACATCGAAGAAATTAGAGCTCATTTGATTTGTTGGGGATTTAATAAGAGATATACATGTTGGTTCATGCATGGTGGGAAATTTGGGGAAAGTAGTAGTGCCAATAAAGATTGTAATCGTGAATTGAATGATGAGAATGTTGGAATTTCTGATAATTTTGAACTTGATTGGAACGAGGATTATGAGAGTGTCGAATATTCTGATAACGTCGAACCCGAAAATGACAATGATGAGATGGAGAGGAATTTTGATGAAAATGTAGAACACGAGTTTACTGAAAATTTGGAGAATATGTTACGTGATGTGGAAGATGAAATTAGTGATAAAAATTATGATAAATTTCAAAATTTGTCTAATGAATCCAAGAAGCCGTTGTATCCCGGGTGTACCAATTTTACAAAACTGTCAGCTGTGTTGAAATTATTAAACTTAAAAGCAGATAATGGTTGGAGCGATAAGAGTTTCACGTCCTTATTACAACTTTTAGGAGAAATGCTCCCAGATGACAACGAGTTACCCGGTACAATATATCAGGCAAAGAAGTTGATATGTCCAATGGGGTTGAAGATCGAAAGAATACATGCATGTCCGAATGACTGTGTATTGTATCGTAACGAGTACGAGGCCATGCATGTCTGTCCTAAATGCGGTGTTTCACGATATAAACGTCGTAAGGACCAGGACACTGATGATTGTAACGAGGACACAAATGGCCGACCTCCGGCTAAGGTGTTGTGGTATTTGCCGATAATACCGAGATTCAAACGGTTGTTTGCGAATCCCAAAGATGCAAAATTATTGCGCTGGCACTAAGAAGAGCGCAAAAATGACGGTAAACTAAGGCACCCGGCTGATTCTCCTCAATGGAGAAACATTGACAGACATTTCAAAGAATTTGGTTCTGAAACGAGGAACCTTAGGATTGTGGTGAGCTCAGATGGAATGAGTCCGTTTGGAAGTATGAGCAGTCGGCACAGTACTTGGCCAGTTCTTTTATGCATCTACAATCTTCCTCCTTGGTTGTGCATGAAACGCAGATATATAATGATGTCATTACTAATCCAAGGACCCAGACAACCCGGAAATGACATAGATGTATATCTCGCACCATTAATCGAGGACCTCCAAAAATTGTGGCGTGATGGCGTCCCGGTGTGGGATGCGTATATGAAAGAGATCTTTAACTTGCGGGCCATGGTGTTTTACACCGTAAATGATTTCCCCGCGTACGGGAATTTGTCGGGTTACACTTGTAAAGGAGCAAAAGCGTGCCCGATCTGTGAAGATGACACGCAGGTGCTGAGGTTGAAAAATTGTCAAAAGAATGTATTCATGGGGCATCGTAGGTTTCTTCCTATTAATCACCCATATCGTAAGAAGAAGATGGCATTCAACGGGAAAATTGAGCTTGGAGTGGCTCGTCATCCATTAGACGGGGAGAGTGTCTTCGAACGGGTAAAAAACATTGATGTTGTTTTTGGAAAATGCGCCAAAGCACTACCGAAGAATATTTGAAAAAAGAGGTCCATATTTTGGGAGCTACCGTACTGAAAATATTTAGAAGTGAGGCATTGCCTAGATGTCATGCATGTCGAAAAAAATGTCTGTGACAGTTTAATTGGTTTATTATTGAACATTCCGGGGAAGACTAAGGATGGTATTAAAGTGAGAAAAGACATGGTAGAGATGGGAATACGACACGAGCTCGCACCGCAGGAGAAAGGGAAGCGCACATACCTACCCCCCGCACTGTGCACCATGTCAAAGAAAGAGAAAACAAGCTTCTGTGAATGCCTCAATGGTATAAAAGTCCCATCAGGATATTCTTCGAATATTAAGAAGTTGGTGTCGATGAAGGACTTGAAACTGGTCGGTCTGAAATCTCACGACTGTCATGTTTTATTGACACACATAATTCCCGTTGCAATTCGGGGAATTTTACCAAAGCATGTTCGTCAAACCATTACGAAGCTTTGTTCTTTCTTCAATGCAATAAATTCCAAAGTGATAGACCCTCTAAAATTGGACTCTTTGCAAAAGGAGGTCGTCGTGACTCTTTGCCAACTTGAGATGTATTTTCCGCCATTTTTTTTCGATGTCATGGTTCACCTTGTTGTTCATCTTGTGAGAGAAATTAAGATTTGTGGTCCCGTGTTTCTTCGGTATATGTATCCATTCGAGAGATACATGGGCATTTTGAAAAAATACGTAAGGAACCGACATCGACCCGAAGGCAGCATTATAGAAGGATATTCTACGGAGGAGGTGATTGATTTTTGCACCAACTACTTGGTCGGTGTGGATCCTATTGGCGTTCCAAAATCTCGATACGAGGGAAGGCTCCAAGGAGTCGGGACAATTGGGTTGAGAGCCGTAGTTGCTGATCTAAATGAACTACAAAAGGCACATTTTATTGTACTACAACACATGACAGATGTTGCTCCCTATATAGATGAGCACATGACAATCCTTCGACAACAAAACTACACGAGGAGTCAGAAGTGGCTTACTAACGAGCATAATCGTTCTTTTATAGGATGGCTGAAAGAAAGAGTGCAGTCACACCCCGTACCTGAAATTGTTAAACTGCTTGGCGAAGGACCCCAAATTGTTGTTAGAACATTCCAAGGATATGAGATTAATGGATATACATTTTACACTAAATCCCAGAGTGATAAGAGCACGATGCAAAACAGTGGGGTGACGTTGGTGGCGACCTCTCAAGAATTCAGTAGATCCGGAGATGGCCGGGCTGTAATAGCATCAAAGTCATATTATGGCGTTATTCAAGAAATTTGGGAGCTCATTTACAGTCCTTGCCTGAGCATTCCCGTGTTTCGGTGTCAATGGGTCGAAGACCGAGGTGTTAAAGTTGACAACGACGGGGTCACACTCGTTGATTTAAATAGGATTGGGCATGTTGATGATCCGTTTATACTCGCCAAGCAAGCCACCCAAGTCTTTTATGCCACTGACCCGAGTGATGCTAGGTTGAGTGTCGTCCTATCCGGAAAAAGAAGGATTGTCGGGGTAGAAAATGTCGTTGATGAAGAAGAGTACGACCAGTTCGACGAAGTACCTCCATTTTGTATCGATGTGCAAACTGAGGTAGCAACACTTGAAGGGGTAGACGAAGCTGACTACATGCGGTCCGACCACAATGAAGGATTATGGGCCGAGGGTACTGTTCAAATAGTGGAAAAAAGGAGAAAAAGAAAAAAAAAAGCATAATGTATAATATTTATTTTGTTTAAGACCGTGTAGCTTTTAATATTGCAACCTTAGCTTGTAATATATCAAATAAAAAAGGAAAAAAAGAGGGAAAAAGGAAAAAAAGCATAATGTAGTATTAGTATTATCAAATATTAGTATTAGTTTTTGAAACAATGAAGGATTATGTTTAATGAAGGATTATCAAATATTATCAAATATTGCAACAATGAAGGATTATCAAATATTATCAAATATTGTAACAATGAAGGATTATGTTTAATGCTTATAATATTATCAAATATTAGTATTAGTTTTTGAAAATATTAGTTAAAACATTTAATAATAAATAAAATTTCACTATTAGATTTTAATATTAGTTGCTTGATACAAATATCGGTATAAGTTTTTAAATATTAGAAATCTGAAATTTTACTTAATTTATTATTACTTTAAAAATATTAGAAATCTGAAATTTTACTTAATTCATTATTACTTTATAAATATTAGAAATCTGAAATTTTACTTAATTTATTATTACTTTATAAATATTCACCTCCAAAATTTTTACTGAACCTGGGACCCGCCTGTCGGACCTATTTATACACGGACATTTAGCTAATAGTCCGTGTAGAAATGGAATAGAGCTACACGGACTATTAGCTAGATGTCCGTGTAGAAAGGACATTTGCACACGGACTTTAGAGTTATGTCCGTGTAGAAATCTCTTTGTACACGGTCTTTTAAGTTAAAAGTCCGTGTATAATGAGGAAAACACTATTATTTCGAAATCCTTCTCTGCCAAAATTTTCAAAAGTCCGAGAACCCTCACAAAATTTTCAAAAGTCCGAAATCCTTCTCTGAGCTCTTCACCGCCTCTCCGCCTCGCCGCCTCGCCGCCTCGCCGCCTCACCGCCTCGCTGCCTCACCGCCTCACCACCTCGGTCTCTCTCACCCGTGGTCTCTCTCTCTCTAACCCGCGGTAAATATCAACACCCTTGTGAAATAAAGTTAGGGTTTAGATATATGTTTTAGGTCCTTTGCTCATAAGTCAGTAGGCTGTGAACCTCATAAGTCAGAAATCTAACATTGTAGCTTTTTTTCTTCTTTTGTCCATTGCAAGAATAAAGAGGAAAAAAATTGTACAAGGTGTTGAGATATGTTCTCATTGCTTGTGTTTGATACAAAGTAATGTGTTGAGATATATGAATTTCGTATAAATTTAGTATATGAATTTCTTATTGCTATATGAATTTCTCATTTCTTATTGCTATATGATACAAAGTAAGGTGTTGAGATATGTTCTCATTGCTTCTTATTGCTATATGAATTTTGTATAAATTTAGTATATGAATTTCTTGCTAATTAATCTGTTTCAAATGAATATATATTTGTATTTCTGTTGCAAAAAATTGGCTAGCAAAGCTGGAGGCTAGCCCAAAAACAAAATATAAAAAAAAAAGGTAATTATACACGGACATTTTATAAAAATCCGTGTGCAATACTAATCATACACGGATATTTTAGAAAAATCCGTGTATGATAGCCTTGCTAGGCGAAATACAAAAAATCTTCAACTATTTGTATACGGATATTTACCAAAAGTCCGTGTATAATACCTACGAGAGCTACACAGACTTTTAATACAAAGCCGTGTAGAAAGAGGAATCGTACACGGTTAATTAGGGGATATCCGTGTAGCTCGGTAACTTGTAGAGCGACACCGGCAGGTCTTTGTACACTGTTAATTAGGGAATATCCGTGTAGAAATCATTATAATCACACACGGTTAAATATCCGTGTGTAATTCCTGACCTATTTATACACCCTGGCTTTAAACACAGCAGGAAATCCGTGTAGCTCTTCCATTAATGTCCGTGTGCAATCTGTTTTTCTGTAGTAGTGAATAATAGGACATTGAAAACAAGAACAGATAGAAGACACCTGGTGGCGCCAAATAATAACAACTATCAGGTAGAAAGCAATAATAAATAGCAAAGTTGAAACGAAATTAAAGTTGACAACGTTATTCTACAACTACCAAATTATATGTGAACAGATAACTATATTTAATTTTGAATGTTAAAGGTTCTTAATTATTCAAGAAGTCAAAACAAATAGGTGGTCTTCTGTTAACTTCCTAATAATTAAGAATTTTGATTTTTGAACCATATATGATATATTTCTGCTACAAGTAATTACGATTCTGGAGAATATTAACAAGTAATTAAACATATCTAATTACTACCTGCTTAATTGACTTTTTTAACCATTACCTGATATGCATTCCTTAACTTGAATTTGGCTTTTAATCAAATATTTACAGTTACAACGCTTATAATAAATGTATCTCTACTTTTACCAAACTGACAAACCAGCCTTTGCAGAAATTTGAAAAAGAAAAAGAAAAAAAAAAGACGAACTCGCATATATGTGGATGGATTTTGCTTTGAATTATGTGCCTTGCAAATATCAGCATCCTTGGATCGAGGCATGGATGCTATTGAAAATAATAATGAAGAGGGTATGACCCAATAAGAAGATCAAGATCAGACCCAATAAGAATAGGAAGATATCTATAGATTCTGTAATTTAGGAAGTACTGCTGTATTTAGATTTTATTATATGCAATTAGATTATAGCTATATTAGCTCAAACAACTATATGGTAATTAGATCTTGTAATTATTAGGAAAGTTTGTTATTAGGAAGGTATAATGGCTAATTGGCCAATTAGCCTATATAATCACCTGTAAACATTGTACAGAGATATCAATACAATACAAATAATTTCATCTTTTTCTGTCTCTAAAAATAATATGGTATCAGAGCTCTACTACTAGACCCGCTTAGAGAAACAACCCCCAATCCGAGGTGATGGCTGAGACACCACCCTCGACTGTTCAAGAGGAGATCTCTGAGATGTCTAGCAATTCAATTCAACCACAACTCATCTATTCGCCTCACCACCACGCTCCTCAATGGCAGCAATTATTTGGCTTGGTCGAGAGCTATCATTATTGCACTATAAGGCAAAGGTAAAGAAGGTTATATAGATGGTTCAATTAAATCTCCCGGGAAAACAGATCCCACCTATCCTAATTGGAAAATGAATGACCGCCAAATTCTATCTGGTCTGTTAAACTCAATGCAACCCGAGATCTCTAACTTTCTGACTCCTCCTTGAATTTGTGGAATTCTGTAAGAGAAATGTTTGGACAACAACATAATTATTCTCATGTTTTTAAATTGAAACAAGAAATTACACAAATCAAACAAGGAGAAAAATCAGTTACAGAAATACTCGGAGCAATCAAAGGGAAATTTGATGAAATTGAACCTCTATATGCCTCCTACCACAGATTTGCACACAATTCAATTAAGAAACGAGCAAGAAAAAACCTTTGCTTTCTTGGCAGCTCTTAATCCTAGCTATGAAGCTGTCAGGAGCCAAATTTTGTTAGCACCAACTTTACCCTCTTTTGCAAGTGTGGCAGCTCAGGTCCAGAGAGAAGAATCAAGGCGCAAAACTATGATGCCAGAGGTTAAATATGTTGAAGAAGAGAGGCTAGCAATGGCGGTAGACAAAAGCTTCACCGGCAAGCCCAATTTCAACAGCGGCCCGACCAACACCAGCAGGGGGAGAGGTAATTCGAGTGCCAAATGCGATCACTGTCACCGCAATGGACATACGAAGGATCGTTGCTGGTTTCTGTATCCTCACCTGCGACCAGCGAAGAAGAAGGAGAAGACGGGAGGAACTGGAGGTATTCCGCACGCGGCAACTGCACAAACCAGCGGCTCAGGGACAGGAGCCGTCTAGTACCCTTCTTCTCCAACAGATCGGGCAGTTGATTCAGGCCTTCAGTGCGAATTCGAACGCTGGACAAGAGGCGAGCAACGAACATTGTTCAGCAGGTAAATATTTTGCTTCGGACATCAGCTTGGGAAGAAAGGATGGGAAATATTCTAAAACCAACATTTGGAATCCGCACCCTATACTTATCCAAAATATTGATGGTATTAAAATATCTAAGGAATTTTGTACCATAAACCCTGCGAATGTCCAAAATCATGTTCCAGGATATGACTTGAATAATTGCTACTCATATTTAGCTATAAATAAAAATAAATGGATCATAGATTCTGGAGCAACAGATCATATGTCTGGAAATATTGGAAATATTCAAAATATAGTTAAAAATAATACAACACCACATGTTTGTGTAGCAAATGGTCATGAGGTGAAAATAAGAGGCATAGGACAAACCACATTATTTGGAAAAAATATTTCTAACGTGTTTTACATGCCCACTTTTACCTCAAACTTACTTTCTGTTAGTAAAATAACAAATGAATTTAATTGCAATGTAATTTTCTCACCAAATAATGTGACATTTCAGGACCGATTGACAGGGAAGAAGATTGGTGAAGGAAAATTAGAAAATGGACTTTATATTTTCGAGACAACCAATCATGCTTATCATAGTAGTAGTAATAATAATTATTTGTGGCATCATAGATTAGGCCATCCTTCAGATGTATCTTTGAAAAAACTTATGCCATTTTTAAATTTAGATTCAAATGATTGTGATATTTGCAAGTATGCTAAACAAACCCGAAAACCATTTGGAATTTCAACTAGCAAAACCACTAAACCTTTTGAAATTATTCATTCTGACGTATGGGGCCCTGCTCCTATAAATTCATTTAATGGTTATAAATATTTTGTAACATTTATTGATGACTACTCACGAACTACATGGTTATATCTACTTAAATCTAAAAGTGAAGTCTTTTCAACATTTAAAGAATTTTCAAATATGATTTCAAACCAATTTAATTCAAAAATTAAAACTCTAAGATCTGATAATGGTACTGAATATATTAATAAGGATTTTTCAAATTTTCTCAAAGAACTTGGAATCTTGCATCAAACATCTTGTGTTGGAACACCTCAACAAAATGGAATTTCTGAAAGGAAAAATAGACACTTACTTGAAGTTACACGTGCATTATTATTTCAAACAAATGTACCTAAAACTTTCTGGTCCGAAGCCGTTCTCACTGCTACATATTTAATTAATAGAACCCCTAGTCATATTTTAAATGATAAATCTCCCTTAGAAGTTTTGAATAACAAAAAAATAAATTTAGAACATTTAAGAGTTTTTGGATGTACATGTTTTATACATGTACAAGAAAATCAAAGAGATAAATTGGAAAAAAGAGCAATTAAAGGGATTTTCTTAGGTTACTCATCTCAAAAGAAGGGATACAAATGTTATGACTTTAATAAAAAGAAAATGTACATATCTAGAGATGTAACATTTCGTGAAGATGATCCATACTTCAAAGAAGGTAACTTGGTACCTAGTGTAGAGGGTCAGTCTGGTCACAACCAAGAAGAACAACCTAGGCCAATACTAACTATTTCAGGTCAAGTTGAAACTCCCGGAAGTTCTCAAGAACAACAAATTGAAGATGAAGATACATCTCAAAATGACACTCTTCAAGTCTCAGGTGACACAAATCAAAATCATGTTCGCAGGTCAGTACGTTCCACTAGACCTCCTAGCAGGTTAAGGGATTTTGTTACCTATCACACTTCATTATACCCTATTCAAAATCATCTTACTTATGATCATGTATCCCCAAAATACCATGCCTTTCTAAGCTCTATATCAAGTCAAACCGAACCATCAACATATCAAGAAGCCCAAAAAAGTCCTATATGGAAAAAGGCAATGAATGAAGAGCTAAATGCTCTTGAGAAAAATAAAACTTGGACCATTGTAAATCTACCTCATGGAAAAAAACCTGTAGGATGTAAATGGATTTATAAGGTCAAGTATAACAGTGATGGTTCAGTTGAACGATATAAAGCCAGATTGGTAGCTAAAGGTTTTACCCAAACGTATGGTATAGACTACACTGAAACTTTTGCACCTGTAGCCAAAATGAGTACAGTTAGGGTACTATTATCAATAGCAGTAAACAAAGGTTGGGATTTATTTCAAATGTATGTTAAAAATGCATTCCTCCAAGGAAATTTAGAGGAAGAAGTTTATATGAACCTACCACCTGGCCACCCTAGTGAACTTAACAAAAATCTTGCATGTCGGTTGCACAAATCAATTTATGGTCTTAAACAATCACCTCGTGCATGGTATGCCAAGTTAAGCTAGGCATTGTCAAAACTTGGTTTTTCTAAAAGTTCTGCAGACTCATCCATGTTCACCAAACACACAAGAATCTCAACTGTTATTGTTTTAGTGTATGTCGATGATATCATTATTACAGGTAACATGAATCATGAAATTAAGACAGTACAAGACCACTTAAAAGAAAATTTTGATATCAAAGACTTAGGAAAATTAAAATACTTCCTTGGCATAGAGGTAACACACTCTAATAAAGGTCTTTTTCTATCTCAAAGGAAATATACCCTAGACTTACTCAAGGAAACTGGTAAACTAGGCTCTAAACCAGTTAATACACCTATGGAAATGAATTGCAAATTAAACCCTACAGATGGTGAACCCTTAAAGGACATAGGACAGTTTCAGAGACTTGTTGGCAAATTAATCTACCTAACTGTTACCAGACCTGACATCACATATGCAGTCAGTGTAGTAAGTCAATTTATGCATAGTCCAAGAACAAGTCATTTGAATGTTGTCAACCGAATCCTGTGTTATTTAAAAGGTTCACCAGGAAAGGGAATTTGTATGAAAAAGAATAATGATAATACTATTCTTGGTTACTCTGATGCAGATTGGGCAGGCAGTGCTGATAGAAGGTCTACAACTGGATATTGCACGTTTGTTGGAGGCAACTTAGTAACCTGGAAGAGCAAGAAACAAAATGTTGTGGCAAGATCCAGCGCAGAAGCAGAATATCGAGCAATGGCATCCACAGCAAGTGAACTCACGTGGTTAAAGCAATTATTACAAGACATGGGAATGCAAGTCAATAATCCCATAAAGATGTACTGTGACAACAATGCAGCAAGACACATTGCATCAAATTCAGTTTTTCATGAAAGAACAAAACACATAGAAGTCGATTGCCACTTCATACTGGAAAAAGTACAATCTAAAGAAATTGAAACACCGTATGTAAGTAGCAACAATCAACTTGCAGATATTTTCACCAAAGCACTTGATGGAAAAACTTTTCACACAATTACAAGCAAGTTGGGTTCTTTCAACTTATTCGATCCCAACTTGAGGGGGAGTATTGAAAATAATAATGAAGAGGGTATGACCCAATAAGAAGATCAAGATCAGACCCAATAAGAATAGGAAGATATCTATAGATTCTGTAATTTAGGAAGTACTGCTGTATTTAGATTTTATTATATGCAATTAGATTATAGCTATATTAGCTCAAACAGCTATATGGTAATTAGATCTTGTAATTATTAGGAAAGTTTGTTATTAGGAAGGTATAACGGCTAATTGGCCAATTAGCCTATATAATCACCTGTAAACATTGTACAGAAATATTCAATACAATACAAATAATTTCATCTTTTTCTGTCTCTAAAAATAATAGATGCTCCAACTGTTCTTAATTTGATTTGCAGTATTTTTTTGGACCTTTCAAGAAATAAGTAACGTCAATTACTTGTGGAAATTCTATCTAAAATTCAGTTTCGCATGAAATTTTCTGGTGCTTGAGCGAAGTTTTTGCGGGTTGTGTACCAGGAAAGACAGGAGAGTTGCGTTTCTTGATTAGTCTTTTGTCTTAGGTTAACTGTAAGCACAAGTATTGGTAATCGTTTGTGATGCAGTGTTGAACCATGTCTTGCTAAAAAAGGTTTTACTTGAATGATGATACAAGAGAATGCCATGAGCCCCATTTTTATGCCAAAAAGGATCCTATTAGAAGCTCCTGAAATCAGATGTTGTTTTTCATTATATTAAAGAAGATTATTACATGCCTTAATATAGGCCTACAACGTACATGAGCTCAAAGACAGAAGGTGAGCTGTGAAAAACAGAAATAGAAAAATATTCTATAGAAACAAATCCTGCTGTTATCTAGAAACAAATCCTGCTGATATCTGTAGTGAAGATGTCTCAATTCTAGGCATGAATGGAGAGGTCCATTGCTGCCTTATTACACCCCCCTCAAGTTGAAGTGGCAGTAGACACAGAGAGCTTGGATCTAAGGAACTCAAAACGTGGTGTTGGCAAAGGTTTGGTGAAGACATCGGCTAATTGGTCCTTGGAGCACAAAAAACGTACTTGAAGTTGATTGGATGCCACTCTTTTGCGTACGAAGTGGTAATCGATCTCAACGTGCTTAGTGCGTGCGTGGAACATTGGGTTAGTGGTTAGGAAGGTGGCTCCAAGATTGTCACACCAAAGAGTTGGAGTAGAGACAAGAGGGATGTTGAGTTCGGTGAGCAAAAATTGGATCCAGAGAATTTTGGCACAAGTAATAGCCAAGCTGCGATACTCGGCCTCGGTGCTTGATCGAGAAACGGTTGGTTGTTTCTTGGCACTCCAAGAGATGAGGTTTCGACCTAGACAGATGCAAAAACCCGTGGTGGATTGACGGTCATCAAGGGAGCAGGCCCAATCAGCATCACTATATGCATGAAGAGTGTTTGTAGAGGATGAGTGAAAGAAGAGACCAAGATCAATAGAACCACAGATATAGCGTAAGATACGCTTAACCGCGGACCAATGATTTTTGGTTGGAGCATGCATGTATTGAGAAACCTTGTTAACGGCAAAAGAAAGGTCCGGTCTAGTGATTGTGGCGTATTGGAGAGCACCAACAACACTGCGGTAGAGGTGTGGGTTATCGAAAAGGGCACTATCATCACTAGAAAGTGAAGAGCCGGTTGCCATAGGAGTTGGACTAGGTTTGGCTGAATTCATGTTGGTTCGGTTTAGGATCTCATGTAGGTATTTGGTTTGAGAAAGGTGTGAGCCTGTAGGTGTAGAGGTGACTTCAATACCCAAAAAGTAATTAAGTGGTCCGAGATCTTTGAGAGAGAAGGCTTGTTGGAGGTGGTTGATGCATTGTTGGACATGGGATGGATTGCTTCCGGTGATTAAAATGTCATCAACATAGACCAAAATCATGGTGGTGTGATTAGAAGAATTAGATGTAAAAAGGGATGGATCATAGCTAGAAGCCACAAAACCATTGGCAAGTAAAACCGAACTAAGTTTGGTGAACCATGCACGTGAAGATTGCTTAAGGCCATAGATAGCCTTAGAAAGAAGACAAACATGGTTAGGGTGGTCGGGGTCAATAAAACCGGATGGTTGGCTCATTAGTACTTGTTCGGTTAAGTCACCATTAAGAAAAGCATTGTGAACATCAAGTTGCCGGATGGGCCAATTAGGAGAGATGGCAATAGAGAGAATGAGGCGAATGGTAGTGGGCCGAACAACGGGACTAAAAGTTTCAAAGTAGTCAATACCTTCGATTTGATTGTAGCCTTTGGCAACCAAACGTGCCTTGTAACGCTCTATAGAACCATCGGCGCGTCTTTTGATTTTATAGACCCATTTGCATCCGACGGTTTGTTGATTTGGGAGAGGGGGAATTAATGTCCAAGTATTATTGAGAGCAAGAGCGTTGATTTCGAGAGCCATAGCTTGTCGCCATCCAGGTTTGGTATTAGCTTGTGTGAAAGAAGAAGGTTCGGTTTCAGTGGTTGCAGAAAGGGCCACATGATCAGGGAAAGCGCGGGGTCGGCGAGTATTGTCTCGGGTACTGGTAATCATTGGGTGAGTAGATGATGTGACAGGTATAGAATTGTTTGGAGGGAGATTTGGAGAAGTAGAAGTGGTATCAGCTGAGGAATGTGTAGGCCGAGGGGAATTGGAAGAGGAGCTGGGCTGACTTGATGGCGCATGGGAGTTGGGCTGGGAATTAATGTGGTTAATTTCTGTTGTGGGCGGAAGCTGATTGGTATTGGGTTGTAGAGGTAATCGGGCCAGAGGGGTATGTAAAGGTGGCGAGCAAGGAGGGCAAGGTAATCGGGCCAGAGGGGTATTGGTATTCTGTTGCCTCTATCAAGGAGGATCGGATCCAGCCAAGGAGGAGCTGGTCTTGCATATCCCAAGGATGAAAGTCGGGGTTGTCAATCATCACACCAGCGTTGCCTTGGATGGTCTTGTCAGGTGGCGATTTATCTAAAAATCGGGTAAGATTAAAACCATGAATAATAGGTTGAATTTGGGATTTCCAGGTGAGATAATTAGTTTGGTTTAGTTTAGTAGAGATGGGGTAATTGAGGGGAACTATTGGAGCTGCCATGGGAGGCGGCGGCTGTGTTGCTGGAGGGGTATTTTCAGGGACGTTGGCCATTAGGCTCTGATACCATGAAATTAGATGTTTTTCATTATATTAAAGAAGATTATTACATGCCTTAATATAGGCCTACAACATACATGAGCTCAAAGACAGAAGGTGAGCTGTGAAAAACAGAAATAGAAAAATATTCTATAGAAACAAATCCTGCTGATATCTGTAGTGAAGATGTCTCAATTCTAGGCATGAATGGAGAGGTCCATTGCTGCCTTATTAGCTCCTACTTTAAACTGCAAATAAGCATCCATGATCGACTTTAGTCATCGAATGCATGGTTTGGAAAATCGGCCGATTCCGAGTCAACTCGGCTGAGTCAACTCGGTATCAGCCGTGTCCGATCTGATTTTCACCCGAGTCTTGCGCCCGTGCGAGTTTTTTAGCAAAACTCGGTTGAACAGTGCTTCACTTGGCCGAGTTAGCCAATTTTTAGGCCGAGTCAACCCGAGTCAACCGAGTTTCACCCGAGTCTCGCCGATTCAAGGCCAAAATGACCGATTCTCACCAACCTGGACCGAGTCTCAGCCTCCTGTGCCGTCGTAGGGTTACCTGGACCGCATGGAGGCTTGGGTTGTTGCGTCTTGCACCGATTTGAATCGCTCCAAATGACATTTTCCATCTTTTATATGAGGCTTGAGTTGCTGCGTCTTGCACAGTCGCTCTGATTCTTACAATGTGGAGCGATTCTCGGCCGATTCTACTTTTTTTTGGCGTCAATTTGAGTTTATGGTTGTCGATTTGAGAAGATATAAATGTTCTATTTGGGATGAATGAAAATGAAGAGCTCTGTGGAGAAGAAAGGGAAATGTATGTATATAATTTTAAATGAACTTGGTGTGTTGGACCATTGAGTATAGAAATAGAAAAGGTGTTTGGTCCACAGTGAACCAGGGGTAACAAAAAAGGATGAGCATTGAAAATGCATTTGTCAAACAAATATCTATTACGAGAGAATCTCAAAGATCAATTAGCACATGAGATATGCTCCTCTCTAGCATACTATTCTATGGGATAAAATTATAAATTTAATTTGAACTATCGGATAAATTGAAAAGTTATTATAATATGAATTGGCTCTGTACAACAATATCCCCATTCGTATTTTAATACAAAAGATGATAAGTTAATCCAGCCAGCTCGGCATAGCTTCTGGAAATAAAAAGGATATTATATTTGTAATGCTTGTATTACATTATATAATTAGTAGATTATTTGAGTGTAATATTTTATTTTAACATAGTTTTTCTACAAATTACTTTTTTTCTAATTTCTTTCTACTTGGCTACAAAACAAGATTCACCCGAATTTGATTCCACGGTCAAGAACCCGATTCCGATACCGATTCCGAGTTTCAGAATTCGAATGGGTAATGTTGTTTCTGATTAATTAATTTTTTATGGAAGGTTCCTTCTGATTGGGTGGTCACTATTTGTTCCCTTTTGCAATTTGCTTTAGAAATACATATGTAAACTTCTTAAAACTTACACAGCTATTCAGTTATTTTATCAGAATGTTACAACAATTGTCTCGGTGCTCATATATAATTCCCAAAGGCATCTAACAAAAAAAGGGAGGACATCTATTCTGAAAGAAATTAAAAAACCCATTACAAACACGTGTGCTTTCAGCCTGAAACAAAATCAGCAATTTTCATTTCAAAAATGAAATAACATACAAAGAAACAATGTAATTCACAGTATAATCCACAAAAAGTACTGAACATAGTACATACAACACCGAGCAAATATAAAACCACAAACTAGCAAGAATATTTTTAAGTACACCATCACTTCCTCAAATATACATGCACACGAATAATTAAATAATCATCTTTCACGGACTAAAGGTGCCACTTGGTGGGGCCGGAATAGGCGCGCCCTGGTAAGGCACCTTGGGAATAGAAGGAATGCTTGGGATGGAAGGTGTAGGAGGTAATGTAGTTGGAGTACTAGTTGGTATAGTCGCGGGAATAGAAGGAATGCTTGGAATGGAAGGCATAGGAGGTAATGTAGTTGGAATACTGGTTGGTATAGTCGTGGGAATTGTAGTTGGAATGGAAGGAATTGGCGGGAGTGTAGTGGGGAATGTACTAGGAATAGTGACCTTCGGAATAGAAGGCATTGGTGGCAAAGTTGTTGGAATAGCTGGAATAGTCGGTTTTGGTGATGTTGGAGCTACCTCAGGCGCTGCTGCTTTGGTCGTGTCTAAAAGATGACGAGCAGCAAAACTTCCATTAATGGCTGTTAAAGCTAAAACCAAAGCTAGAATTGACCTAACTTGAAAAGCCATGAGTGCAATCAATCGAAGAGAGAATACTTAATTGAAGAACTGTATTTAATATATGGAATAATGAGTTGTGTGAATTGGCAATGGGGAAATGGTGACATTTATAGCTAGGGGTTTTCTAGGATGAGGTGCAACTGTTCTTAGGTTGATCAACCAAAGGTCTGTGGGTTGGTAAACCAAAACTAAATGCATCACATACATGTCAGATTGCTGAGAAAAAAAAATGAAAGTGACATGCAATGGCATCCAAGAACAACAACTATCAAGAAAAATAATATATAAATTAATCCAAAAAATGCACTTGTAATTGAGATTTTTTTTCTAACAACTACCAGGAAATTAGTATATTTGAACAGATTACTTGTTCAATTTTGGGTGTGACAAGGTTTCCAACTCAAGAAAGTCAGAACTAACATAACAGGTGGTCTAGTAAGAACCTCCTAAAGTTTGATCATTTTTCTCAGAATATTTTTATTATATATTTTTCTGGGGGTTTCTGGCTAGACCACCTATTGCATACCTCAACCTGACTTCAAAATACATATACAAGTGATCTGGAAAGTACTTGTGAAGTACTTAGTCCATTATTTTCCAATTTCGGAACATTCAAATTTAGTTGGATTAGATTGGATTTCAAATCGTCTAGCTTCATGATCAGATAAATGAGAGCTTCTGGTTGGAATAAATTGGGATTGAAATCTGTTAGTTTATTACTTAGGAGTGCAGTATAAACGCTTATAATCAACGTAACTCTACTTCTTACCAAACACGCATATTTGTCAATTAAGTTGTTCTCAACAGTTTGATAAATGATCAATAATATCCAATACATACATTAATTTAGTGTGATGGTGATCAAATGATTTAACGACAAATTAAATTTTTTATTTTTTGGTGTGACAATCAAAGCTTATGTTATTGTTATGTTATGTTTTCTTTGGGAAAATAGGGAGGATTTCTTTTACAGTTATTTTTTTGCCAGTAGAGAAGTGTCTATGGAATCAGAAGTCTTTGCTGGTACTTTTTAATCTTTCTCCTTTGCAAATAAGACAGGGTCATGCTCCAACCTTATAAGTTAATTAAAACCAATTGTCAGATTATAAAAGTAAAAGAGAAATTGGAAGAAAAGAAATTAAGAATAAATTCAATCTGCACTTGATAAAAGAGACCGTGTAACGATCTAGGTTCATCTCTGAAATTACAATTGCAAACTTTCTCTCTAATGATTAAATGTGGCCATGTTAGAATATATAGCTTGAACTCATCATCTCAATCCAGTCACTACTCACTTGTGTAGGCGAAGTGCATGATAGTTGCCAATTGACGAAGGAGGATTTGTTTAGCGATCTGTCTACAGAGAAAGCAGATACTTGGTATACCATCCCCACTTCATAAAATTATTATCTGTGGAAGAATTTTGTTTTGAATTATATGCCATACAAATATCAGCATCCTAGGAACGAGGCGTGGAGGCTCCAATTGTTCTTAATTTGATTTGCAGTATGAACCTTTTAAGAATAAGTAACGCCATTTACTAGTGAAAATTCTATATGAAATTTAGTTCTGCATGACATTTGTCTGGTGCTTGAGCGAAGTTTTTGCCAATTGTACTGCATTTCTTGATCAGTCTGTTGTCTTAGAGGTTATCTGTAAGCACTAGCACTGGTAATTGTTTGTGATGCAGTGTCAAACCATGTCTTGCTGAAAAAGGTTTTATTTGGATATTGATGCAAGAGAATGCCATGAGCCCCATTTTTATTGCAAAAAGGGTCCTGTTTTCATCTCCTACTTTAAAATGCAAAGAAGTATCCATGATCGACTTTAGTTATCAAATGTTTTCATGGAAGGTTGTTTCTGATGGGGTGGTTACTAACTTACTATTGGTTCCCTTTTGCAATTTGGTTTAGAAATTCTAATGTAAACTTTGGTACTCTGTCTGCTCTTAGCTAGCGATCCATGCGTGCCAACATTTTGCATTGTTTTAAGTATGTCGCAATTTTCTCAATTGTTTATTCAAAATGCCACAACAGCTGTTTCGGTGCTCATAACTATTAAAGACATCTAAACAAAAATAAAAAGTACACATTTATTCTGATAGAAATTAGGAGATCCACTACACACACAAGTGAAAATTGTAGCCTGAACCAAAATGGCAGAATCAGCAATTTTCATTGCAAAAATGAAACATCATATAAAGTAACACCGTAATTCACAGTATAATCCACCAAAGTAGAGAACAAGTACAAGTACTTAGTACATACAACACCAAGCAACTATGAAACAATAAACTAGCAAGACTTTTTCAAATACACCGTAACTTTCTCACATAATGCAACTCGCATAATTAAATGATCATCTTTCATGGACTAGTGCTGGCACTTGGTGGGGCCGGAATAGGCGCGACCTGGAAAGGGGCCTTGGGAATTGTCAGGGGAATAGAAGGAATGCTTGGGATGGAAGGCATAGGAGGTAATGTAGTTGGAATACTGGTTGGTATTGTCGTGGGAATTGTAGTTGGAATGGAAGGAATTGGCGGCAGTGTAGCGGGAATTGTACTCGGAATAGTGACCTTTGGAATAGAGGGCATTGGTGGCAAAGTTGTTGGAATAGATGGAATAGTCTGTTTCGGTGCTGTTGGAGCTGCCTCAGGTGCCGCTGCCTGGGTCGTGTCTAAAAGATGACGAGCAGCAAAACTTCCATTAATGGCTGTTAAAGCTAAAACCAAAGCTAGAATTGACCTAACTTGAAAAGCCATGAGTGCAATCAATCAAAGAGAGAAGATATACTAAATTCAAGAATTGTATTAAATTTATGAAATGGTGAGTTGTGTGAATTCACAATGGGGAGGGAAACCTTGATATTTATAGTAATTGATATTTTTAGGATGAGGTGCAACTGTCCTTAGGTTGATCAACCAAATGTCTGTGGGTTGGTAAACCAAAATTGCAGATACATCACACATGTCAGATTGCTGAGAAAAGGAAGTAGATTAAAGTAACACAATGGCATCCCAAGAACAACAGCTCTCAAGAAAAAAAATGTATAAATAAATCTACAAAATGCACTTATAATTAAGAATGTTTTTTTCTAACAACTACCAGCTAACATTTGAACAGATTACTCGTTTAATTTTGATTTTAAGAGGTTTCCAAATAAAAAAAAAGTCACAACAAACAGAGCAGGTGTTCTGCTATGAACCTCCGAAAGTTTTATTATTATTATTATTATTACTATTATTATTATTATTATTATTATTATTATTATTATTATTAATTGCTATTTAATTTTTTTATTTTTGGGTTGTGGGGATGTCGGGGGGGGGGGGGTGGTCCACTCAAAATATAAATAATTGGTTCTTTGTGGCAAACAACTAGATACAATTAACTACAGCAGGTTAATTTTTAAACTATATTAAGGTGGAACCAACAATTAGCAACTCACTACATGGTTAAATTAAGTACATGCTACAGAGGAACCTAGCTTGGAAACTCTGTTCAATCTTAGTTCACCAAACTAAAGACTATATTGCACCGTGTTTGGAACCCTATACTATAAATATCACCAACGCTTCAGTGCCAAACCACAAATATAGCAACAACCAAAGTTTCCTACTTAAATCCATTTGTTATCTACATTCTCTGCTCCATTTCTCTAATGGCTTCTCAAGCTTGGTCACTCCTAGCTTTGGTGGTTTTTACATCCATTAATGGAAGTTTTGCGGTTCGCCATCTGTTAGACACAACTGAAGCAGCAGCACCAGAGGCTGCTCCAACTGCACCAAAACCGACTATCCCGACTATTCCGACTATTCCTACTATTCCGACTATTCCTACTATTCCGACTATTCCAACAATTCCAACAACATTGCCACCAATACCTTCAATACCAAAGGTCACAATTCCAACTATTCCCACTGCTCTGCCACCAATTTCTGACATCCTGGGTATTCCTAATATACCTGCTATTCCGACTACACTGCCTCCTATGCCTTCCATTCCGAGCATTCCTATTCCCGCCGTACCAAAAATCCCGGCGCCACCAGCTGACACCACCAGTCCGTGAACCGTCATATAATTATGTGGTTATGATGGAGACTTTTATTTTGTGAGATAGTTGTTATGTATTAAATATTCCTGTTGTTTTGTATTTGGTTTTGTACTACATAGTTAATATTTGTTTACTATTTGTCTAGTTTCTTGCATTATGTGAGATAGTTGTCATATATTAAAAGTTTTGGCTTCTTCAGGCTGGCTGGTAATTCGTTTGAAAACATATTCGAATAATTTGATTTAATTTGTTGAACAATCTCATTTTATGTTGTTATAATTTATTAAAAGGAAATTTAATTATGTCTTTCGTCCTCATATAATTTTATGTTGTTTATATCAAATTAACTTGCAGTTCATGAATCAGAAATGAAAATTTTGGATAGGAATAATCAGCCAAACAAACAAAATATTATAACTTATTTTCTGCCTAAAAATGTATGAGAAAACTTTATAGATCAAAAGATAATTATTAAGTAGAAATTATATCAAAGCATTTGACTAAACGAAACACTAGGAATATATACACGTTGTAAATAATGATTTGAAATTCAAAGAAACAGTACATGCATTTATACATTGTAGATTTGAAACTCAAATTTTTTAAAACAACAATAATAAATATTGCAACTATATATATCCATCAATATTTTCTCTATCTTTAAAAAAACTAATAAGCAAAATTCAAAATTCATGTTCTGCGCCAAACACCTGTGAGGCCGGATCCGTATCCTCCCAGGTACCTAACTCAAGCAAATTGAAACGGACGGCCCAGATTTACTCTCAGCCGGTACCTATTTGGGATAGCTCAAAGACAGTATTATTTGTACTTTGAGATTCGTGCCAAGTTAATAGAATTATTTTGGACTGTCCATTTCAATTGTCCTAAGTCAGGTAACCTGAGGGGATGTGAATTCTGTGAGGCCTATGATAATTTGATAAAAAATAAGAGGGTAGAAGAAGACCACCTAATGTTTGACTTCATTGATTTGGGATAATTGGAGAGGTGCATGTGTTCAAATTTAGTTGGGTAGCTGTAGAGGACAAATAAGTCGTCGAATTTTTAAAAATTCCAAAAGTTTCTATCAGATGGAACATAACTTTTATATCATAGTTCACCAACCTAAGAGGCTAACAATAAATTTATATAGCCATTTCCTCATATTTGTTGTTTGTGTGGATTGTAGCATTATTTTAATATTCTTTAGTTTGCTTTCGTGTCATATGGATGTTGAATCATTTTGTTTATTTTGTTGGTGTATCTTCTTTAGCAACCATTCAGCATTGTGTTAAAAGATTAATGAATAATATAAGCATGCAGAGATATCCAAGCAGTATATCATACTAATTAAACAATGAACTTAGTACTCCACATATATATATTTTTTTTTGTTTGAGATATATTAAAAACAATTCTGAGGTCTTAAGTGCTCTGTATCGACAACTTTATAAATAAATATATATCACAGTGCATCAATTTAAATAGATTAAAATAGTATGTTATAAGTAATATATCATTTTGTTTAAAACTAGTAATTATATCATTGTATGGTACATATGTATGAACAAAATCAACTCATTCTGAAGCAGATTATTTCATTTTCTTCTTTTTATTAAATTTTTTAATTTTTTGTAGCAGAGTATTTCATCTTGAATTTATTTAACAGAGTCAAGCTAGGATACTGATTTTTCAAGCAGGCTAGTTTTTTCTTTTTTATTTAAATTAATAAAGTCTCGGTATATCCCTATGACTACTTAATACTTATGAAAACTTAAAGTTACATCTCTTCGTAGAGAAGAGAGACCATATGTTATTTATGTAGGTTAGGTAGTATAATATATACTACAAGTAAATGCATCAATATCCATTGATATTTGTTGTACAATTCAATCACCATTTGCTGAGTTTGCTTTTAAAAATTCTGCTCCAGAACAATTTGATTTTTTTTTGTTTTCATTATTGTGGAGGTCATAATTCTATTTCAATTTTAAAGTTGTCACAAATATTGAGACTAAATCTGTTCGTCAATTATGTATTATAATCTTTCAATTCATGACTTAAAATACTGCTACGCTCTGCTCTGGATTATCCTTGCCAATATACAGCTTAGTTCTTAGCTATATCATATGTTAAGTCATCAGTTATAATTAACCGTATATGCATAAATATTTCAACACATCACTGAATGATTTTTCTACAAAGAAACAATTATATATATACCAACAAAAAGAAAAACTCATTCATATAACATAGAAAGCAAACTAAAGAATCTATTTAGTATCTACAATCCACACAAATCAGCAAATGATCACAAATCTAGTACAAAACGAAACCAAACAAGCAAGAGCAACATAGCATCAACGACTATTTATTAATAGATGATACGTATTTAACACAAATGATTTAGAGTGATATCTCTAACGTACATTTCATGGACTAGTGGTGGCTGGTGGCGACGGAATAGATGGGGTTTGGAAACTTGGTACTCTAGGTACTGTTGTGGGGATAGTGGGAATGCTCGGGATGGACGGAATAGGAAGCAAATAAGTAGTTGGAATAGTGGGAAAACTTGGAAGTGTAGGAATAATTGGAATGGAGGAAATAGGAGGCAATGTAGTGGGAATAGTAGGGATAGTTGGAAGTGGAGGAATTCTTGGAATGGAGGGAATAGGAGGCAATGCAGTAATAGTAGGGACAGTTATCCTTGGAATAGAAGGCATTGGTGGTATAGTTATACTCGGAACAACTGGAACAGTCGGATTCGGTGTGGTTGATGCTGAACCTGGCGTTGCTGCTTTTGTCGTGTCCAAAAGATTCCGTGCCGCAAAAATTCCATCAATAGTTGAAAAAACCAGAGCTAAAACTAGGAGTGACCAAGCTTGAGAAGCCATTAGGGAAATTGAAGGAAGATTAATTAGTTTATATGAACTGGATTTATGGATATAAAAAAGATTGTTACTAGCTGTTGTTAAAGCGTATGTTGTCAGTGAAGAGATGGTCATATTTATAATGAGGGATTATACAGACCGAAGTTAATAGCCTTTAATTTGGTTGGTTAATTAATTAAGGCATTTATTCTCTTACAGCAGAAACTATTGGAATATTTTTAAAAATAGATATAATCAAATTAATTAAGCCCCACCTGACAGGTACCCAATTCAATAACAACAGATAGTAAGAATATATAAAGGAACAAGCCAAAACCAAAAAAATCCAAGTTGAGACCTCATCTACAGCAACCTTTCAAATACACAAGTCAAATAAGTAGGTGGTCCTCTGCTAACTTCCTAAAGTTTTGAATTAACTTCACCACAAACTACTTTTTCATTTAATGCATGCAACATCTACATATTTGAACCAATATTAAGCTATACTTTGCTAGAAGTGGAAAGACTTGTGAAAGTTTTTTTTATTATTATTTTTGTTTTGATAAAAGTGGAACAAGACTTGAGAAAGTAACCAGTATATATTTATTTTTTTGTACTTAATCCATTTATTTAATTTTTATGATAACTTTGCGAATGCAATTTTATTCATGAAGTACTTGTACTCGATTGACGGATTCTGTCTATGATCAGAATAAGTAGTATTAGAGTACTTGAGCCAAACAAAGAATAATTTCTATTTTTCTTTAATTTCTTTTTTATCCTCTTTCCTCGTTTGTCAAACAAAGATGGAATCTTGTAAAAATATAGCGTGAATTTCTAAGAATTTGATGAATATCTTCTGTTTTGATACTGTTAAACCCTTTTTAGATTCTTGTAGGCGCTGTATCTTTATACTGGCAAATTAAAGCACATAAAAAAAAGCTAATGAAAAGCGAAAAGAAAGGTAGAAAAGAAAAAAAAAATGATGGAAAATTCCAATTAAGTGCAGAAAAGAAATCAGCAAATCAAAACAGCATGTACATGTGATTTGCGTTCTTCTCTAATTTAAAGAAGATTAATCAACAAAAAAAATACATAGTGACTAAAACAGCTTTTAATCCAAATTAAACATATTTAGCTACTATATTATCTTGTTATAAATTGGGTTCCCCTGGCCCAAATTTAATAAATATTATCGTTAAGAGAAATATAGCTTGGGCCTATATAAATGACCTGTTGCCAAAGGAATTGGCAAGAAAAAAGAAAGGTTGTACCTGAAAATCCAAAAGTACAAGCATATAGGAGCAAAATAGTACACCCCAAATTCAAGCATACAATTTGCAAGGTGGAACTTGAAATTATTATAGAATTTGCAAAACCCAAATGTTCATACATTGGCAAGAACAAACCTTTAGGCCTTAAACTGTTATTGAAAAATACAAGCATACAGGAGCAAGATACACCCCATATTCATGTAAATATGTGTTCTCAACTTTTTACAAGTACAATTTAACACAATACAACAAAGAATAAAAATCATCACCTAACAAGACATCTCAAACCCTATCACATCAACACTGTAGCTAAAAAAACCTTGGCTCATACAGCAATTACATTGTACAATGGAAAAGAGAAAGATAGACTAGTACATGTACTATCTGGCTTGACATGTTGCCGATATCAAACGGCTACTTACGATTAGCATGCTGAGAGCTCCCCTGGCATCCTTTGCTAGTACGTACTGTCGATCTTCTGAGCAACTTTGCCTCCACCAATTGATAAGGTCTACAAAACATATAAAGCATGTAAATTGTATTTCATTTCAAGGCTCTACTACCTGCAGGATTATTATATACACCCTGTTGCAGTTAGGAATGAATATGAAACAGAGCAGATGTATATCAGATTACAAAATCTACCTTGTTGCAATTAGTACCACCATGTTTCTTCACTTTTTCTGTGGGTGGTGCAATGCTCTTTCCCTTCGGGTCATTCGACCGTACCTATTACAATTCAGAAAAAAAAGTTGAACTTAACATCAAGCCTAATAAAATTAAAACAAAAAACCTAGCAATGCAAAATTCCATTACGCAATAAGGACCTCTTTGTCTATGCAACACAAACATACAATGTAAACTAAATATTTCATACCAGATGGTAGTTACAAGGCACCAAAAAAGAGATTTTTATTCATGTGTCCGTGAATCAACTGGCATAGATACTATATTTAATGGTAGATTGTGATATAAAACCTGATTGTTCCTCATGTTGGAACCCTCTGCATGTTTAGGCACAGACTCAGTGTATGGAATCCTTCCTTTGCCCTTGGCGGCTGTTGACGACTGTCCCTGTTACAAGTTGGTTCAAATCATATCATTTCAAAACATATAATATAAATTCCAGGTACACCCAGCTGCTACTTATGAGCAATTAAGGACCAACAAGCCAAAAAGTAAAAACGATAAATGACAGTGATGCCGAAAATTTGGATTGTATGTGTTCCATTAAAATATCTTGCACCAAAGCATTTCAATAAATAATAATAGTCATAAAATATATCATCAATTTCCTTACCTAATATCTGATGCTTGTTTTCTTTTCCTAGACCATCCATGCTGAATAAAGATGTCACAAATTTCTTCATTCTCACTTCCCTTGAAAATGTTATCTAAGTTCAGATGTCATTTTAAGAAGGCAACAAGATGAATTTTTTTTGCATTAATTGTAATTTAAAAATTGAGATTTTAGAATAGTGGAAGCACTAATGAAAGGATGATGATATGGTGATGATAAGTCCATAAAACCTGACAAAAGGGGTCATATTTATTGACTGGATGAAATTATTAATTATACAACCACAAAAATATAGTAACAGTAATAACCTAAATGCGAATAAATGTGCAAACATCGATTGTGCAATGAAATACACATATATCGATTGGGCGATTAAATGCGCAAACATCGATTGCGCGATTAACACGGTAAAAAAATCAAAACTAGATTACTTCTAATATGATATTACCGGATTCAGAATTATCATGAAATATTTTCAAATTTTTTTTTTAAATAACTATTATAGTCCTATATTTTGATTTAGTCAGGATGAAATGAACCAAAAATAAATTATAAGTTAAGTAAAAAGAGATGCAAGCTTATAATTGATCTAGATTCTATAGTATGGAATTATTACTTTTAATTTTTTTGGAGAAAAGGTAGAATTGTTTTATAAATTCGATGTCTGCCACTTTGTACGAAATTACGAAATTATCAAAATCGTAATTGTCCTCAAAAATAATATTTCAAACAATTTTAAACTAAGTAATAAAGTGAAAAAAGTCAGACGTAATGCTCAGCAAAATTTGCAATTTGATAAATTACTTGTATAAATCAAACAAGAAGTATTTTATACATACTAATTAATAATTTGAAAATAAGTTCAAACCTTTGTGTATAACCACCCTAAGAGAAGACGAATATTTTGGCACAATTGAAATGTAGACCTCTATATATGTTGTTATTCCCATCTAAAATTCTCTGAATTTCATGGGTTAATTTAGGGTATGAGATGTATTGAATGTGTGTACCATATATAGTGTATCTTTTAAAAGATACAGAGGTACGTGATGCATTAAATGTGCATGCACTATAGTGTATCTCTTAAAGATTAGTATGTATTGCATTATGTTTATTGAATAAGTTGTTGGAAGGAACTGAATGTGCTCAGATAGGTGCATTGCACCATACAGGCGAAGCTAAATTCATCGAGTTATTGCCGAAATAATCAGAATCGTAAGCTTCAAATTGGCACGCATATTAAAGAGGTCGTGTGATTTTTTAAATTGGATAATATTGACTCGGATTCTAATTGAACGGTTCATATTTTTAATAAAATTTTACGTTGATGTAGAGATACAGACTCCAGGCCAGACCTAAATACTACAAAGAAATTGCAAAAACAGCCCTCAAATTATTTTCAAATTTCAAAATTTCCTTAAAATGATGGAGACATCTGAAGGCCAGTTAAGCAAGCAATCTTTAACTGTTAACACTAACGAGGCATGTCGACCATGAGTGTTGAGATCCACTATGGTTTGTATCTCTACGACTCTACCTAACAAAGCGTATAGCTATGATGCTTTCAATTTTACCTGCCAAAATAATCATTGCTTTGATATATTGATATGAGATTATAAAAATTCTATAAGTTTCAAGGAAATTGAATTTTATGAAAAATAAAGCAAAATCAAATATTTAAATATTATTATAGTGATTTAGAAATTATTTTTTTATTATTGAAGAAATTTTAATACTACTTGCAAGAATATAATATATGAATAAAGAATATGAGTAAATCGAGAAAGAAACTTCCTAACTTATTTTATTACTTAACAAGAATAGGCGAATTAAGAAAGAAATCTAATAATTTATTTTAGTACTAAATAAGGATAAGCAAATCAAGAAAGAAATCCCATATTTTAGTTTATTATTAAATATGGATAGTTTATTTTATTATTTAATAAGGATAGGCGAATCAAAAAATAAATCTCATAATTTATTTTATTACTAATAAGGATAAGTGAATAAAAAAATCTCATAATTTATTTTATTACTAAGAATAAGTGAATCAAAAAGAAATCGCACAATTAATGTTATTACTAAATAAGGATAAACTAATCAAGAAAGAATTCTCATAATTTTATTCTCATAAAAGAGTACATTAATTGTCCAAATATACTGCATAATATTTCCTAAATTGAATTTAACTACTTGATGCGTAGTTTATTTATTCCTATATTATGAAATTAACAAAATGAATGAAAGGGATCTAAACCATCATACATGTGTTATACACGATTTAGACTCGCAACTTTACTTCAACTACAAGTAGAACATCTAAGTTTTAATATGGAGTTCGACTAGTATGATATAGGTGTCATATGACACCAACTACAAAATTAATTGGATAGACTTCAAACAACTAATTCAAACCGTTCAAATTAATTTACTTTATGAGTGATGCGTTTACATGTAAAAAAATTATATTTTCTAGTCATTGTAGTATCAAATCAAGCGGTCAAAAATGTTGAAAAATGAATGCATTAAAATTAACTTAAAAACTCACACATTTGACTGCATCACTTGATACTAAATAAATTCAAAAAAATTATAAATTTGGTATGTAAACGCACAACTAATGAAATAGATCAGTTTGAACGGTTTAGATTCACCGTTTGAAGTCAATTCAATAGGTTTTGGAGTTGGCGTTATATAAGCTGAAATGACACTGATGTTATACTAGCCAAACTCTTTAGTATGGTCGAAAATGTAAAGATAATATGATATAAACCATTATTTAGTGAATTCCACCATCTCATATTCTACTAATTAAAAAGGAATTTACCAACCCGTCTCGGTGTCAATTTCAGCGATTATGGGTTGGGTTCTGTTTGTGCATAATGTAAATATACGTAAATTAAATTTATCGGTTGTAAATTGCATAAAGTAAATAAAAGAGGAGGGATCACACTATAATTCAGTGAGTCCTCAATATATAAAAGGGAGGAGAGTGATCACACAATAAAAAAGGAAAAGAAGAAAAAAAATATTCGAAAGAGATCGACGAAAAGTTACTAATAATTTACTGTTATAATTCATTAATGCTACTAGTAATTATTTATTTATTTAAATAACCGTTCTAGTTTAGATCTATACCCAATATCTTACTCCAATAAAATTAGTTCGTTTTAGAAAATGTGTCATTCAGAATGAGGGGCGGACCCAATTAGGCTCACGAGGAGGCAACAGTTCTTTTTAGCCCCTCCATAAAAAAAAGTTTTTCCCCTCCCTGAACCGGTGCAGTAAGCCCAAAATTGCTTCAGCCTTCAGCGTTGTTATTGGAAAAAAGTTAACGGGCTAAGCCCAAAACCAATCCTGTTGCTCGCGCGCTCTCTCTCTCTCTCTCTCTCTCTCTCTCTCTCTGCCTCTCTAACTCGAACGCAAAAACGAAATTCGTCGTTCTCTCTGACTCCACTCCGCTGGCTCTCTCTGACTCGAAGTCGCTTATCGGGTTCGAATATTCCACGACTTAGGGTTTAGGGTTCTACTCAATTTCTCCTCACTTTCCCCAAATCAAGCGATGAAGTTGCTTTCCAATTTGCACTATTCTCCGTCCCTTTCCATCCGAGAAAAGGTGCCTCATTCCGATTATTTCAGTTGGTTATAGCCTTCGATTCTATTGATCTGGCTTATGACTTATAGCCTTCGATTATTTCACTTAGACCTGAGGTCGTATTTTGGAATTAATTGCATGCAGATTACAATAAATACTGCTAAATGATTTTTCCATTTAGATGTGCTATATTCTTGATTATTCACAGAAGCGCCAAGGCATTTTATATCAAAGTTGTAATCTTTAGCTGGATAATTCCATTGCAAAATGTAAAAAAAGAAAATTCCTTCAGTTCGTTTGTTAGTGGATCCTGATTAGGTGCTGGGTATCTATTGGTACCTACCGGTACCGTTTGAAGAAAAATAAAGGAATCTGGAAATTTGTTCTGGCACATGTGTCATTTTCACTTTTAATTTGGCGCTGCTGCTGGTACCGATTGGGGAAAATCAAGAGATGAGAGAAGCTGTTCAGGTGCATGTGCCTTTTTCACATTTTTTTTTATTTGGGATTATTGCGGTTGGTGTATCCTGTTAATTCAAACAGGAGGATAGTTTAAGAGGGTTCTATTTTGCTTTAAACCATAATGTAAAGTAGTTGTTTATTATTAATATATATTGGCAGCTGCTGCTAATTAAAAAAAAAAAAAAACTATATACACCTTCATTTCTTATACCCGATTAATGAATGGGTTTGAATTTGGTTAGTTATTTGAATCCGATTCTTGCCTCTCACTGGCAGAATAGATATATTTAGCTACTATATTTCTTGTTATAAATTGGGTTTCCTCTGGCCAAAATTAATAAATATTATTGTTCGAAACAAGTTGAGCAATATACATAGCTGGGCCTATATGACCCAGCTAGCCTGTTGTCATGAAGGAACTCAGATCAGGTAATTATACTTGATAAAATCAGATTAGATCTGAACCGTTCAACTTTAAGTTTGTACGAATTGTAAATTATCTATTTATATTTCAAACAAGGCTTCGAAAATATTTTTCACTCGGAGTGGGTTGGGTTTTGCTGAGTTGTCCGCCCTGTAAGGATGTCCGCATACGTTGGTGTGGTGCTGGTTACCTGACGGTGTGTGATGCGCTCCAAGGTCTCCTGCTTGTTTGCCAGACGCAGTTGAAGAGAAGACATTGTATCCATCAAACTGATCGTTGTATCAATTAAACTGGATAATTAACTTTTTTGTTTTGTTTTGAAGAACTTGTTAGAAGCTACCATTAAATTGTTAATGTTGGATAAATTATTCAAAACGTAGGAAATTAAAACTAAAGCATCAATTTAGATGAAAATAATGATGAACAATTTAATTAACAACTCAATAACTCAAATAGACATAAATAAATGGACTGAAGCATCAATTTAGCTCCATAACATTGAAACCAACACAAGGGTCACAATACCAGAATCTCATTTTTTTAATTATTGTTCGGACTGATTACAATATGGAGAGGCTGGTGCAGTAAAAAGCTGATCTATGTCTTTTCTCTTCTTTAGGTGTTTTCTCGTAAAGTCAAATGCGTACCCCCTTCCCCTATATAAAAAGCTGATATGTCTTTACTCTTCTTTAGGTGTTCCCTCACAAAGTCAAATGCATACCCCAGATTTTCTCAAAAGAGAGAATATAATATTATAAGCAATCTATACATTAAATTGGATAATAATATTAGCTAGAGACAAAAGATTACAGCTCCGTAACATTGAAACCAACACAAAGGGTCAGAATACCCCAATCTCCATATATACACCGACAGCACACCATCACATCCACACCTAACCAGAGACTTTGTAATAATTTAATTTATGGAGTTGACTCCCAGTTCTGTGCGGCTCCCCAATTATTAGTTTTTCTACATAGCATTTCGTATCGTTTCACTTTCATATCAACACAAGATCGATGGGTCTGGGTGGAGTGATTTCCAACCTTCTCTCTTTGGGTGCCAAATTACTGCCTGCTGTCATCGCATCTGAGCAATCTCCATCATCTTCATCATCTCCTCCTGTAGATGAAAACCACCAAATTGAGGCTGAATTGAAGAAATTGATGACGATGCTGGAGCAGATCGAGGCCATGCTGTATGATGCAGAGAAAAGGGAAATCACAGACTCGTCAGTCAAGCTGTGGTTAAAGGAGCTCAAGGGAGTTGCGTATGATGCTGAGGATGTGTTGGGTGAGTACCACTATGAAGTCCTACGAGCGCAAGTTGAGGAAAGAGATGCTTCTCCACCAAATTCTCATAAACGGAAGCTAATTCAGGTAACAATTTTAATTTTTCTAGTGCAAAGGTTATATGTGATATACAATTGCTAATAAAGTTCAAAAAAAAAAGAAGTAATGTGTACTTGATGTGAAATGCCAAGTCTGTATCTGTTAACCTGGTCAAGTTCATTTGTTAGCCGTATTTATTTCCTTGACTGCCAAAAAATTGCAAGTTTTTCACGCTAAAGCACAGAATATGAGATATACCTTTTACTCAATTGTCTCACTATCAGGTTCAGATAGAGTCGTATACAGGTACAAGGTACTAGCTCGACATATGGCATGCTATTAGAAATATAATGAGTCCATATAAACCACTTTGCCATCTGCAAATATGTATATAGCAAAGACCTGTAATAAATAACTAGTATTATTTGAGTACATGAACATTATAATAGATCATACACTCTCAAGATAATTATAACTTTCCAGGCTCCATATGGCATGCTCGATCAAATTCAGCAAATAAGGAGCAGATTTAATGAGATTGCGAATGACAGGATAGCACTTCAACTATCGGAGGGAGATGGGCCCAAGCGTTGCAACAACGAATTGCAAATAGCTCCAACTAGCCACATAGTAGCTGAGTTGGATATCTTTGGTAGAGAGAGGGAAAAGGAGAAACTAATTGATTTGTTGTCCTTAGAACGTGACGTTATTTCAGTGGTAACAATTGTAGGCATGGGGGGCATTGGCAAAACAACCCTTGCACAACTTGCCTATAATGATCAAAGAATCCGTCAAAGGTTTGATAAATTTGGGTGGATATGTGTATCAGAGGATTTCAATGTTGAAAGACTCACCAAAGAATCAGTGGAGTCTATTACAAAAAAGGAGTGTGGTCTTACAAATTTAAGTGCTTTGCAAGAGAAAATTCAGAAGGAGATAAGTGGGAAAAGGGTACTTTTGGTCCTCGATGATGTCTGGAATGAGAAGAAGAGTCTTTGGGATTCATTTCAGGCTCCTTTTATGTCAGCAGCATTTGCAAAGATCCTAGTTAGTACAAGGAACGGTAGTGTTGCGCGAATGATGCAAACAGAACCAACATTTAAACTTGGCTCTTTGTCAGCTGAACAATGTTGGCGATTGTTCAAACATTATGCATTTGGTGGAGTAGAACAAAATAAATACCCAAAATTGGTAGAAATTGGGAAACAAATTATGAACAAGTGTGGAATGTTGCCCCTGGCTGTGAAATCAATTGCTAGCCTTTTGAGGCATGAGGCGAAAGAAGAGAGTTGGAGGGATATTTTAGAAAGTGAGCTATGGGAGTCTGATGTTAGCAATGAGATATTTCCACCTCTTCATATAAGCTACGCACGCCTTCCCACATACCTAAAGTCTTGTTTTCTATATTGTTCCATGTTTCCTAAAGATTACCTCTACGATGTAGAATATATGGTGAAATTATGGATGTACCAGGGTTTTATTGAGTCTAAAGGAAACAAAACTGCAAAAAAGATTGGTTTTGAATATGCACAACAGCTGTGTCAGAGATCCTTGTTTGAGAGGAGTGATTTCCATCAGCCAACGTTCAAGTTGCATGATATTGTTCATGATTTAGCACAACTTAATTCGGAAAATGGTTACTATTCAATTGAGGTTAGGAAGCTCCCAATTTTTCCCAATGTACTGTACCATTTGTATATAGATGCTTCCATGAATCTAATAGATTCTATTATTCCCTCTGACATGTTCACTTCCTTGCGTACACTCATTATAGGCTTCTCTCTGAAAATTATTTTGATTAATTTTGACCTTTCAATGGCATCTAAATTAAGAGCTCTAGTAATAGAGCGATCTAGTATTTGTGAATTAGAATTTCTTTCTTCTGTTGGTAATTTGAAACATCTTCGTTATATTTTACTTCGTGGTTTATTATTTGAGAAGCTACCTGAATGCATATGCTCTCTTTACAGCTTGCAAAATCTAACTCTTAAGAATAGTCATCTCATGGAGTTGCCAACAAAAATTGGAAATCTAATTAGCTTGGAAGAGCTAATAATTGATAATTGTTCTAATCTCGCAATGCTGCCTGAGTCCCTTTGTCAACTCAAGGCTTTGAAGAAACTCTTTATTAGTAGCTGCGGAAAAATTAAGGAGTTACCAAACAACATAGGAAATCTAGTTAGCTTACAAGATCTCCGAATTGAATATTGTTCTGACCTCCAGGTATTGCCTGGGTCCCTTTGTCAATTAAAGGCCTTGAGGAAATGTCTTTTTAATTCCAACAAACTTAAAGAGCTTCCTAGTGACATGGGGAACCTTACAAATCTTCAAACTCTGAAAATCATGGATACTGATGTGAGTTATTTACCACCTAGCTTGAGCAAATTTGTAGGAACTCAGACACTAAAGGTGGATCTGATATGCGATACAATAGGATGGTTAAATGCTTTTCCTGATCTTGGAGGAACTCTTTATCTATCTGGCTTGAAAAATATTCCCAATTTAATGGATGTCCAATGTGCTAACCTTGTGAGTATGCGTAACTTGGAGCACTTGATACTATCCTTGGATGCGGGGGGTTATGAAGACAACATAGATGGCAATGTACTTCAGTTGCACATCGAAAGAGCTCAGAACATATTTCTTGAAGAACAAAGTTATTTTTCGGTGATGGTTAGTCTCCAGCCTCACCCTAATCTTACCAAGCTAGAAATAAATGGGTACAGTGGCATTATATTTCCAGAATGGATTGGCAGCCTATGCAAACTAAAGTATTTGAAATTTTCCAATTTTTATAGTTTGCAATTCCTAAAAGCAGAGTTACTGCCATTAGATCTTGAAGAGTTGGAAATTTTTTGCTGCAATCAGCTAGTATTTATGCCTGGAATACGAAAGCTGAAATCCTTGGTCAAACTTTCCATCATAAATTGTTCGGAGCTGTTATCGCTCATGGAACCTTCTCTTGAATTGACAATGGGTTCATATGGGAACTCATCGTTGGGGTTGACAAACTTTGCTTCACTCAGAAGTTTGCATATTTCAGAATGTTTCAAATTGCAAGTATCGGTGGATGAGCTCCTTCCTATAGAACCCTGCAACATTGAAGTTTCTGAATGCCCTGGGTTAAGGGAGTGGTGCTTGCAACATGGAATAAACTATGAGGTATTTCCTGATTCCTATTATTTTATAATATTGTTGCTAGAAAATTGATGAGAGTGCCATCATCTGCTTTCTAAGCTTTATTCCTTTTACTTGAATACAAAATTAGAATCACACTATATGGCTTTCCTTTGTTTTTTTTGTTTTTACCACGCATACCATTCAAATCAGGGCTAACATTTTTTGGTAGTCATGCCATATGATATTGTTATTGTTACATAGATCGAGGTAATATGTTTTCCTCTTAAATTATACTGGATTGTACAGACGACGTACGGTGCATACACCTTAGATCAAATTTACGTAATATAGTGCCAATTAACCAGGGTAACTTTTTCAATGTGAATGCATACCAACTAGAAAGTACTGCATACTTAATTTACTTTCAAATATGCTGTTGTAAAATTTAGGATGTATATATATATATATATCTTATTAGTAACGAGATAATTAATTATTAATTGTCTTCAGATGCTTAACCAGCCAACTATATCTAAGCAATCTAATATAAATTAGAAAATTCCAAAAAATTTCAGAGCTTCTTCGATCCGGGTAGGCCCTGATCCCAGCCGTCAATCCCGAGAAACTCCTCCAATCTCGAGATTTGTGCCTCGAAGCTCCAATCCAATTCCACCGAGCTCTCTGTGCCATCAATTAGAGAAATATCCTACAACCCGTTAGGCGAGGCGGGTTGGCAGATCTCGGTCAGAGGTGGGTCAAGGAAGTTGAGATTTGCCTTGTCACCCCAGTTCCGGCGCGCTGCCTCCTCAGCTGTGGCGAAGGTGCCAAGCCAGACTCGCATGACCTTACTCCACGGTCGCTGTCGGATCCCTAGGTAATTATTCTTTCGTCCTCAAGTGTGCTTCCCAACAGTTGGGTTTGGTTGTAGGTGTTGCAGCTATAGCTCTGTCTATGGATCGCACAATACCAATCCATAGAATGTCAATATCCCTAAAGGAACCGAATTTTTTTTATGGATACTTTAGGAGCCTTTTAAGTGCTGCCCCTTCTCCAAACCGAGCTCCTCCTCAAACAGAAAAATGCTGGTTCCTTTTATGGGATTGAAATATGGATGCAATCCATCTAATACCCTACATTATTTTAAAAGTTTATATAAATAAAAAAATCTAGTTGGCTAGGTGTAGTATGATACTTAGCTGGTACTAGCTAGTAAAATGTCGCCTTGTAAATTAAACATCTAATTATACTTATAGTTGTTAATCATTTGGCAAAGAAAATCTTATTCAATCAATTTCAATATCATTTGCTCCTCTGTCAACTATTTACCACTAAATTATAATTGATTTGCATCTCTGCTCATATATACAAGCCGGTTATTAGAAAAAAGAAATAATGTATATACTCCAAACGAAGCCAAAGCATTCAATACATATTGATAACTATCTCACATAATGCTAGAAATCATAAAAATAGTAAACAAATATTAACTATGTAGTACAAAATCAAATACAAACCAACAGGAGTATTTAATACATTACATAACAACTATCTCACATAATGCAAGTCTCCACCGTAACCACATAATTATATGACTGTTCACGGACTGGTGGTGTCAGCAGGTGGCGCCGGAATAGGCGTTAGCACTTTTGGTGTTGCAGGAATGCTGGGGATGGAAGGGATAGGAGGCAATGCAGTGGGAATAACAGAGGGCATATTAGGAATATTGGGAATGCTCGGCATACCGGAGATAGGTGGCAGTCCAGCAGGAATAGCAGGAATATTTGGTATGGTGAACGTCGGAATAATTGAAGAAATCGGGGGCAAAGTTGTTGGAATTGTAGGAATAGTTGTTGGAATAGTCACTTTAGGTGTAGTTGGAGCGGCTTCTGGTGCTGCTGCTTCGGTCGTTTCTAAGAGATGGCGAGTCGCAAAGCTTCCATTAATGGTTGTAAAAACCAGAGCCAAAGCTAGGAGTGACCAAGCTTGAGAAGCCATTAGAGAATTAAATGAAACAGATATTTATAATTTGTTAATTAACCACTAGATTGAAGTAGGAAATTTTGCTTGTAGCTGTTTTTGTGATATGGCACTTAAGTTTGGGTATTATATAGTATAGGGTTCCAAAGGACGGTGCAATATAGTCTTTAGTTTGGTGAACTAAGATTGAACAGATGTTCCAAGCTGGATTTCTCTGTAGCATGTACTTTAAACTAGGGTTACTATAAGTCTTATGACTATAACCATGTAGTGGGTTGCTAATTGTGGGCTCCACCTTAATGTTATGTACTGCTTACAATTGGATGATTACATTTTATCGATGTGAAGCTTATTTTAACTAATTTCATGTGTGGTTCATTGTATGATTGTTCTAGTTGCTTGCCACAAAGAATCAATTTTTTTCTAGTTTGAGTTGATTTGACCAATTTTTCTGAATGAAGTTGGTAAACTCATCGACTGCCTCAGGGTATGACAATTGGGTGCTTAGATTGATGTCAAACTCACCAAATTGATACCTTATGTAAGGTATTAATCCTTCAAGTCTTTTTTAACTATATCATATCAACAATATTAATCTTTAATATATTTGATTTAGTTTTTTCTCCTTTTATTTATCAGATATCTCTTGTATCATGCTTCTCTCTCCTCATTTTAAATATATGCATTTTGAAGTGTCTAAGATGTAATATAACTCTTAACTCATTGCATTATTTTTATGCTCTTCTGTTTAAATATTTTACAGTTAATCGTGTTGTTTGCCATTGTATGTGTTCAACATTTGAAAAAAAATTATTAACTCCAAAATTTTCTGAATGCAAAAAATTTCATATGGAAAATGTTTTATTTGAAAATGAACATTTCTTTGAGAATAATTTTTTTTTCCAAGTTTCAGTATAGAAAACTCTTGATGCTTCACAAGTACTTTCCATGTAAAATGATGGACTATTTACTTCACAAGTACTTTTCTGACTTTTATATGTAATTAAGTTTTGGAGGTTCATAGTAGACCACCTATTCTGTTTGTTTTGACTTTCTTGATAGGGAAATGGGAAACCTCTTCACATCCAAAATTGAACAAGTAATCTGTTCAAATGTTAGCTGGTAGTTATTAGCAAAAAAAAACATTCTCAATTATAAGTGCATTTTTTAGACTTATTTATATTTTTTTACTTGATAGTTGTTGTTCTTGGAAACCATGGTGCCACTTCGATCTTTTATTTTTCTCAGCAATCTGACATGTGTGGTGTATCTGAAATTCTGGTTTACCAACCCTCAGACCATTGGTTGTTCAACCTAAGGACCATTGCACCTCATCCTGAAAAACCCCTCACTATAAATCTCATCATTTCCCCATTGAGAATTCACACAGTTCTTGAATTTAGTACTCTCTCTTCAATTGATTGCACTCATGGCTTCTCAAGCTTGGTCAATTCTAGCTTTGTTTTTAGCTTTAACATCCATTAATGGAAGTTCTGCAGCTCGTCATCTTTTAGACATGACTGAAGCAGCAGCTCCTGAGGTGGCTCCAACATCACCAAAACCGACTATTCCATCTATTCCAGCTATTCCAACAACTTTGCCACCAATGCCTTCTATTCCAAAGGTCACTATTCCTAGTACACTTCCCACTACACTACCGCCAATTCCTGCCATTCCAACTACAATTCCCACGACTATACCAACCAGTATTCCAACTATGTTACCTCCTATGCCTTCCACCCCAAGCATTCCTTCTATACCCCTGACAATGCCCAAGGTTCCTTTCCAGGTCCCGACTATTTCGGCCCCACCAGCTGCCACCCCTAGTCCATGAAAGATCATTTAATTATGTGTATACATGTATATTTGGTAAAGTGATGGTGTACTTTAATTATTCTTGCTAGTTTTTTGTTTTATAGCTGCTTGCTGTTGTATGTATTACGTACATTTATGTTCACTACTTATGTGGATTATAGTATTATACTGTGAATTACATTGTTTATTTATATGTTATTTTATTTTTACAACAAAAAGTGCTGTTTTGTTTTAGGCTGAAATCTCACTTGTGTTAGTAATTGGTCATTTAATTTCTTTTTCAGAATAAGTCCTTGATTTTATATTTGTTAGAAGCCTTTAATAATAATGAGCACCGGGACAATTGTTGAAGGATTCTGGTACAATTATTGATAAAATTGCTACATGCTTAAAACTATGCAAAATATTGGCACGCATGGATTGCTAAGAGCAAACACAGTAGCTTTAAAGTATTCCTAAACCAACAAACTAACAACAGGGAACAATTAGTGACTTCCCCATCAGAAACAACCTTCGATGAAAATATTCAATAATTAAAGCCAATAATGGATGCTTCTTTGTATTTTAAAGTAGGAGTTGCGAACAGGACCCTTTTTGGCATAAAAATTTGGGTCACAGCATTCTCATGTATTAATATCCAAATGAAATGCAACCTTTGTCAGTAAGACATGGTTTGACACTGCATTACAAACTGTTGAAATAAATGGTGGTCCATATCGTTGCCTATCTGGACCATATCTTCAAAGAAGGAAGGCAACAGCTGGGGGAATCAATCAGAGTTATTACATTCCCATTTTAGAGGGAATCAATCAGAGTTATTACATTCCCATTTTAGATAATTGTATTAGGAAACAAATCTATCTATTCTCTCTAATTTCTCTATATATTCTCTTCTCCTCTATGTAATCATCATCAGAAAAATAATAGAAAAAGTGTGAGTTTGGGTGTGGAGGACGTAGGCACCAAATTGGTGCCGAACCTCGTTAAATCTTGTGTCTTTCTCTATTTCCACTTTCTGTATACTTATACACGGGCCGTGTACTATTCTACACGGACCGTACAAAGAGTTACGACTTTCTACATGGTATCAGAGCACCAGGCGTAGGTGTAGATCTAACAGGGGAAATTTGAGATGGACGACCCTAGCATGAAGACGAATGGAGAGAAAATCCCAGACCCCAGCGCTGACATGACCCTGCTTCAAGCGCTGAAGGAACTTATCTCCTCACAGAAGGCGACTGCCGTACCGATTAACTCGACCACTGTTAAACTCGATGGAAACAACTATGGCCTGTGGCTGTCCATGATGGAGACGCATCTGGCCGGCAAGGGCAAGTTGGGATATGTGAAGGGCGACAAACAAGCACCCCTAGTAGGCGATGTGGGGTATGAACAGTGGAAGATGCACGACTCGATGGTGAAAGGTTTGATTCTAAATTCCTTGGATCCAGCTTTGATTGGTAATTTTCATCGGTATCCCACATCAAAGGAGGTATGGGATGCTTTAGCCACAACATTTTTTGATGGATGCGACTCCTCTCAAATTTATGATCTTCAACAGAGGGTTTATATGTTGTATCAAAAGGGGGGGTCGTTGGAGAAATACTATAATGAATTACAGGGGTTGTGGAACGAAATTGACTTCAGGAGGCCAAATCCCATGACATGCACGATGGATATCGAGAGGCACAACCTATGGGTCCAGCAAGATCGTGTGTACAAGTTCCTTGTCGGGCTAGATGATCGTTTGGATAGCACTCGAGCCGACATAATCCAGACGGTACCCCTTCCAACTATTGAGCAAGCATATGCCAGAATTAGACGGGAGGAGATGCGGCAAAAGGTGATGTGTGGCAACAATAACTCAAACTCTGTTGTTATGGCGGTGAAGGGCACGGACCGTGCAGGCTGGAACACGGACCGCACAGGTAGTCACACGGCCCGTGCATCTGAGGTATCTCTTTCTCTTAAAACTGAAACAAACCAGGGAAAAGGGAAACGAGTTGAAGGAGGTGGATGTACTCACTGCCACAACCCAAAGCACACTAGAGAGACGTGCTTTCAGCTGAATGGCTATCCAGACTGGTGGCATGAATTGAAGGAGAGAAAAGGAGCAGGTAAGAAGGGACAGGCTCACCAGACGATGTACACGGACCGTGCAGGAGGGAGCACGGACCGTACAGGTCAGAACCCGAGCCACAGAAGTAACACCGGACAAGCATCTCTGACACTAGCAAATTTTGTTGAAGGTACAGAGGGTGGTGCTGAGAAAGGTAATGCTTTTATTGCACATAATCTAGAAAAATGGGTAATAGACTCGGGAGCAACTGACCACATGACCTATCTAGATTCTGATCTAGGTAAAATCCACGAATCAAACAGGAAAGAAATTGTGAGTGCAAATGGGATTAAATCACCAGTTATAGGGTCGGGAAATGTTTCTGCTACTTCATCTCTATGTCTAAAAGAAACACTACTAGTCCCTTCGCTGACCACGAGACTCATATCAGTGGGAAGATTAACTGAAGACTTAAACTGTGCTGTTCTAATGTACCCAAAATTTTGCATTTTTCAGGACATCCTCACGAAGGGGATACTTGGGCGTGGTATTAAGCACAATGGACTGTATCACCTTGAAGATGAGAGTATTGGCTCCGCATGTTTGACTGGACGAAGTGTTCAGACGGATAATATTTTGTTATGACATAAGAGGTTAGGGCACCCTTCTATTGGTTATATGCGGAAGATGTTTCCGTCATTATGGGCTAATGTATCAATTTCTGAAATTTCATGTGAAACTTGTATTAAAAGTAAGAGTCATAGAAACACGTATCCTAGTGCTTGTTTTAAGAACTTTGGAATTTGGTGATTTAGTTCATTCTGATGTGTGGGGTCCAGCCCCAGTTACCTCTATTAATGGAGAAAGATGGTTTGTTTTGTTTACTGATGCTAGTACCCGAATGACCTGGTTATATCTTTTAAAAACTAATGATGAAGTTGCCACATGCTTTCTAGATTTTTTGAATTTGGTCCAACGACAGTTTGGAAAAAAGATTAAGATTCTTAGAAGTGATAATGGGAGGGAGTATGTGAATAATTTCTTGAGGAAGTATTTTAGAGATAACGGAATTGTCCATGAAACATCCTGTGTTGGTACTCCCCAACAGAATGGAGTGGCCGAAAGGAAAAATAGGCATATTTTAGAAATTGCACGGTCATTATTATTTGAAAGTCATGTGCCTCAAAATTTTTGGAACCACGCTATATCTACTGCTGTATACCTCATGAATAGAATGCCCTCACGAACCCTAAATTTTCTCACTCCATTACAAAAACTGGCCTCATTTGTAGAAATCCCTTCAACCTTGACCTTGGCACCTAAATTTTTTGGTTGTGTAGCATATGTGCATGTTCCGTGAGAGAAGAGAACAAAGTTAGAACCATGTGCCATTAAATGCATGTTCATTGGATATGGGACTAATCAGAAAGGGTACAAATGCTTTGATCTAGAAACCAGAAAAACATATGTCACAATGGATGTAACTTTCTTAGAGAGTGAATCTTGTTTTCCAAACCAACCAATCCCAGTACCAGTACAAGGGGAACCAGATTACCAAGTATGGTGGGATAATCAGAAGAACACCAACCCAGTTCATATACCAGAGGACAATGACCAGGCACCAGAAAATGCGTATGATGATGCGGACCGCATAGCCGACTACACGGTCCGTACATCAGAGGACACGGACCGTGCATCCGGGGATCCGGACCGTACACGGGTTGATGAAGCAGAAAGTCCAGAGGCAGATGTGATACAGTCCCACGAGGATCCAGAAGACATACCACTCTCAAGTTCTCCTGAGGATGCTCCTGAGGTAAGTTCTCTTATCTCTGAAAGATGGTATCCCATTAGAGCCAACCGAAATGTACGACCAAAGAGGTATAACGAAGAAGGGTATGCGATATCTAACTATACCAGCACTGAAGGGTTGTCCAACTTGGTACAAACCTTTACTAAGGAATTATCGAAAATTCGAGTACCAAACACTGTGGGAGAGGCACTACACGATCCCAAATGGGTTGAAGCCATGGAAACTGAGATGAAAGCCCTAGAAACCACTAAAACTTAGAATTTGGTAGAACTTCCGACTGGGAAGAAAACAGTAGGATGCAAGTGGGTGTTTTCTGTGAAATATGATGCTGCAGGTAAAGTTGAGCGCTATAAGGCACGGTTGGTTGCAAAAGGGTACACTCAGACATATGGTATAGATTTCCAGGAAACTTTTTCTCCAGTTGCAAAGCTTAACACAGTTCGAGTTTTATTATCTTTTGCAGCAAACCTTGACTGGCCCCTACATCAGTTTGATGTGAAGAATGCATTTCTGCAGGGTGATTTAGAAGAGGAAATCTATATGGATCTACCACCAGGATATTCCCACCAAAACAACAAGAAACTGGTGTGCAAGTTGGAACGGAGTCTATATGGCTTGAAACAGTCCCCCCGGGCATGGTTCGGGCGGTTCTGTAAGGCCATGAAGAGCTATAACTACAATCAAAGTGATTCTGATCATACTCTGTTATTCAAGCATCGTCAAGGCAAGGTAACCATCTTAATTATCTATGTTGATGACATGATAATTACAGGGGACAATACTATGGAAATCAAGTGGCTCGAGTAGAAGTTATCACAAGAATTTGAGATGAAGGATCTAGGCGGTCTAAAGTACTTCTTGGGAATAGAGGTATTGCGCTCAAAGGAAGGTATATCTCTATCACAGAGGAAGTATACACTTGACTTACTTGCAGAGGTGGGGATGCTTGATTGTAAGCCAGCTGATACACCCACAATTCCGAACCTGAAGTTTGAAGATGACCCAGAAGATCCGGAGGTGGATCGGGAAGCCTATCAGAAATTAGTAGGTAAACTCATTTACCTATCCCATACTAGACCCGATATTGCATATGCTGTGAGCATGGGGAGTCAGTTTATGCAGGACCCGAGAAAACAACACATGGATGCTGTGATAAGAGTTTTGCGGTATCTAAAGAAAACTCCAGGGAAAGGCATTCAGTTTAGGAAAAATGGACACTTGGACGTTTGGAGATACACAGATGCTGATTGGGCTGGAGACAGAATAGATCGAAAGTCAATGTCAGGATACTTCACCTTTGTGGGAGGAAACCTGGTTACATGGAGAAGTAAGAAACAGAATGTGGTTGCACTGTCAAGTGCAGAAGCAGAATTCAGAGGGATGTCCAAGGGCTTATGTGAGTTGTTGTGGTTGAGAAAACTTATGAATGAATTGAAATATGGGCCAAAAGGAGAAATGCGACTACATTTTGATAATAAGTCAGCAATTGAGATAGCCCATAACCCAGTACAACATGACAGGACCAAGCACATAGAAATTGATAGACATTTCATCAAACAAAATTTGGAAGAAAAGATCATCTCATTTCCATTTGTAAGATCAGAACAACAGTTGGCAGACATGTTAACAAAGGCGGTGTCAACCAAGTGCTTTGAAGATTCGATTGCCAAGTTGGGTATGGTAGATGTCTACCTACCAACTTGAGGGCGGGTGTTGAAATAAATGGTGGTCCATATCGTTGCCTATATGGACCATATCTTCAAAGAAGGAAGGCAACAGCTGGGGGAATCAATCAGAGTTATTACATTTCCATTTTAGAGGGAATCAATCAGAGTTATTACATTCCCATTTTAGAGGGAATCAATCAGAGTTATTACATTCCCATTTTAAATAATTGTATTAGGAAACAAATCTATCTATTCTCTCTAATTTCTCTATATATTCTCTTCTCATCTATGTAATCATCATCAGAAAAATAATAGAAAAAAATAGTGAGTTTGGGTGTGGAGGACGTAGGCACCAAATTGGTGCCGAACCTCGTTAAATCTTGTGTCTTTCTCTATTTCCACTTTCTGTATACTTATACACGGGCCGTGTACTATTCTACACGGACCGTACAAAGAGTTACGACTTTCTACACAAACAATTACCTGTAATTGTGCTTAGAGTTAAGGCAACAGACTCTTCAAGGAATGCTTTCTAGTTTCTACCAAGTATCTGCTTTCTCTGTAGATGGATCGATCGCTGAAACAGTGTAACAATCTGTTTCAAGAATGCCACTTCTTAACAACTCTCCTTCATCACTTGGCAATTGTAATGCACATTGTCTACACAAGTGACTGGGGATTGAGATGATGAGCTCAAGCTCGCTCTTGCTGATGCTTCTTTTCTAGAGCATTACAGAGTACAGACAGGCCATATATATACTAACGTGGACACTTATAATCATTAGAGAGTTGCAATTATATTTTCAGAGATGAGCCCAGATTGTTACTCGATCTTGTGTATCAAGTGCAGATTGAATTTATTCTTAATTTCTTTTGTTCCAAATTCTCTTTTACTTTTGTAATCTGACTTTTGGTTTTAATTAACTTAGGCATGACCTTGTCGTAAATCATTTGATCGCCATCACAATAAATTAATGGATTGGATATTTTTCGATCAAGAAAAATACATAAGTGTGTTTATCATTAGGTCACCTAAATGCGTACTTTAATCGTAATGAAGTATGTTTATTAGATCAAGAAAATCTTATTTAATTAAAAGATTTCAGAATTGTTTGCATCTTTGTCAATTATTTAATAATATGTTTAAAAGTTGATAAAAATAAGAATGATCTCAGAGCATCATCACAGATCAAGATCAAGAGCCAAAGATTTAATCAATCATAGTATTTAGCAAGCAAGCCGTAATTAGGGACAGCTTGATATATTGCCATAATGAGATAATACAATGTAATTAGGAAAGTCAGAATACAATGTAATTAGGAAAGCATAACGGCTAGTACACAAGATGTGTATAAATAGAACTAGCTATTTGTAATTAGAAGAAGAATATACTGGAATCAATAGATACAATATTACTCATCATTTTCCAGAGAAGTATTTGTATATTTGTATATGTGCTCACAATCAAGATAAGAAAAGATCAGACGAATACACAAACGATATCTCCTAGAGTGAAGAAACCAAGTACTTCCTCTCATTCCGAAATATGAAATTACATACAAACAAACAATATATGATTCTCAAACTACAAAACACACAAATAATAAACATATATTAACTATGTAGTAAAAAAACCAAACATAAATAAACATAACAAATATATAGAGTATCAAATACATGACCGCTGTCTCACAAAATAAATGAAAATTATATTAAGAAATGCAGAAAATTTATACTTGAAAAATGATTCCTATCAAGTACTAAAGCCAAATAATTTTCTATTCTTTGGTACCAGTGGTGTCAGCAGGTGGCGCCGGAATAGGCGCTAGCACTTTTGGTATTGCAGGAATATTGCTCGGGATGGCAGGCATAGGAGGCAATGCAGTGGGAATAACAGAGGGCATATTAGGAATTTTGGGAATGCTCGGCATACCGGAGATAGGTGGCAGTCCAGCGGGAATAGCAGGAATATTTGGTATGGTGAACGTTGGAATAATTGAAGAAATTGGGGGCAAAGTTGTTGGAATAGTAGGAATAGTTGTTGGAATAGTAGGGATAGTTGTTGGAATAGTCACTTTCGGTGTAGTTGGAGCGGATTCTGGTGCTGCTGCATCGGTCGTTTCTAAGAGATGGCGAGCTGCAAAACTTCCATTAATGGTTGTAAAAACCAGTGCCACAGCTAGGAGTGACCAAGCTTGAGAAGCCATTAGAGAAATAGATCAGAGAATGTAGATAAAGAATGGATTTAAGTATTAAACTTTGATAATTGCTGTTTTGTGGTTTGGCAGGGAAGAGACGGTGATATTTATACTATAGGGCGTGAAGCATGGTTCTGAAACTCGGAATCGGAATCGGAATCGGATTCTTGACCGTTGAATCGGAATCGGATGAATCGGCCGGAATCGGCCGAGTTGACTCGGAAACTCGGATTTTTTTGGCTGAACCTTATTTTGTAGCCAAAAGGTAGGAAAAAATTGGTAAACAAATAATTTATAGAAAAACTATGTTAACACAAAATATTATACTCAAATAATCCACTAATTATATAATGTAATACAAGCATTACAAATAGAACACATTTTTATTGCCAGAAGATATGCCGAGCTGGCTGGATCATCTCATCGTTCTCTGTATTAAAATACGAATAGAGATATTGTTGTGTCTATTTCAAATTAAGTAACAAGATATTATAAATTAATTATAATGTCGAATAAAATAATGGAGAACAAAATTAGTAATTAAATTAGATTTGTATACTAATATTTAACTAACAAAAATTATGTACGTTTATTCTAACATTAATCTGTACTATTCTAACAAAATTAGTAATTAACTTAGATTTGTATGACTTCAGCTTGTATGCAACTCTCCAGCTGTATAACTCGGCCATTTTACAAATATTTTTTACATAAAATGATTTTAATCACAGTTTTAATGGCTGACTCAGCCAAACTCGGTCAAACTCGGGTCAAACTCGGGTCAAACTCGGTCAAACTCGGCCTGACTCGGTCTGACTCGGCCTAACTCGGTTTGACTCGGCCTGAAAATCGGCTAACTCGGCCGAGTCAAACACTGTTCAACCGATTTTTGCTGAAAAACTCGCATGGGCGCGAGACTCGGGTGAAAATCGGATCGGACACGGCCGATACCGAGTTGACTCGGCCGAGTTGACTCGGAATCGGCCGATTTTCCAAACCATGGCGTGAAGTGCACAGCGCAATATAGTCTCTAGTTTGGTGAACTAAGACATAACAGATCAGGTTCGCTATTAAGTTTTCAGTGGCGTGTAGCGTAGACTATAACCATGTAGTGAGTCGTTATTTGTTGGCTCGGTTTTAGTAATTTCATTCCAATTTCATATTCAATGTGCTAATTTCATTTTCAATTTTAGAATTTAATTATGATAATTTCATAAATTAAAAGATTATTTTTAATGAAATTACTTTCGAGAAGCAGACTTTGGTTTAGTGACAACAACAATAGTACAATACCCTATGTGAGGGAGGTCGCAGGTTTGAAATCCAAATGAGATTATTTTTTTTAATATTATATAGTTTGGTTGTTTGACCTCCAACTTTTACTCGAAAAATAAAATTATTTTTTACTCGCTCACCCATCTTAGAAATTAATCTCTAAGATATATTAGAATTTATTTTTCATTTTATAAATGTTAAAAGCAATCAAAATTAATTGCATGCATGATTATGGTTTCTGAAAATATTTTTTGATTAATTTCGGTTATTTTTATTCTAACTTGAGTCTAATTTTATGAATACAGATACCCTTAGTATAATTAATACTGTTGATCCCAGTAGTTTATTGCATGCGTGCATTCAGTTGATTGCTACAGAGAATCTATTTTTTATGCTTTGAGTAGATTTGACCAAGGTTTGAATGAACTTGGTCACCTTCTCAACTGCTTCAGGTATGACTAAGAGAATTTTTTTTATAAACCATAATTAAAAAATCTTAAGTTAGAAAACCAACGTGATAATTTTTTTTCTAAAAAAAACTATAAATATTGAATAGGCTATTCGGTACATCCCATTTAAATTTAAGGGTACCGAATTGCCTATTCGATACCTCCCATGTCATAATTTCTTTTGAGAACAATGTCAAATAAAAAGATAAAACTGGGTGGTACCGATCGAATAGGCTAATCCGTACTCCTTGGACGTAAATAGAAGGTATAGAATATCTTATTTTGTACTTACAATTTTTGTAAAAACAAAAAAAAAAATCATGTTGGTTCAATTCCCTTATAGTTTTTTAATTATGATTTATAAAACAAAAAAGTCTGACGAGGAGCCTAGTTTGAAAATGATCTCACCAAATGAAAAGTATAGATTGTTCATGAAGTGGCATGTGCGTTTGGTAAATTACTGTTTGTTGAACAGAGTTGCTTTTAAAACAAACTTGTTAATTTAAAAACTATGGTACATCCTAGCAATTATATTAGCAATTAACACATCAAATTAGCAATTTAAAAGAAATCACCATTGTAAATGCTCTAAATTTAATTAGTTATGTTTTTTAGGATAGTGCGTAAATCGCCTACAAGAGAAATTTCGATCATCCATAAATTAAAAAAATACAAAGTGTGATACAAGGAAAACCAGAACATAAATGAAAGTGGGATAGATTTCTAGAAATTAACAATTTATATATATCTAATTTTTTTTTCCAAATTATAAAAGTTTGTAATTAATTCCCGCAATTGTGAACAGTATATGATTACATCACAAGAAATTGTTCATGTGAAGAGAATGAGCTTGGTGAGCAGTGGCTGATCTAGACTCAAATAAAAACACAAAGCACAAAATAGCCATCAATTTTACTCAATAAAAGTAGTCCAGGTATTATTACAATACATTGGTGTTATCTGTCTATGCATCATAGAATAAAATCACAAGCTTCATAGTTAATTAATACTTCAAAATTTAATTACTATTCAGCATATATATAAAGTTAGTTTGAAAAAAATAATGTTGCATATTTGCTTGCTCTCACTTATACTTATACTTAAAGTTAATGAAATTTATAGTTGCATCAAAGATTCAAACTAAAATATAGCAAAAAAAATACAAGTGACTGGATTGAGACGATGAGCTCAAGCTCTCACTGATGCTTCTTTCCGAAGTCAATCGGAACCGCTAAACATGATCTCTATATTAAAATGTGCTTGGAGACCAAATTTTATATTTTTTGAAATTTTCTTACTATTATTTTAAATAGGTACATAATTCCTTTTTTGGAAGGTCCATAATTATCTTAAAACAGTGATTTTGTACCTATCTAAAAAAATAGTAAAAAAGTTTCAAAAAATATAAAATTTGATCTCCAAGCACATTTAAATATGGAGATCATGTTGAGCGGTTCAGATCAACTGTTCATATTTTGAAATCGTAAAAATAACTCATTATAAATTAGACTGAAATTATAACGTTATAACATTAATTAGCCGGACTCTATTACTTTTAATCAGTATAGAGAGTTGCAATTTTATTTTGGGAGATTGAATTAAATTATTCTTAGTTTCTTTTGTTCCAAATTCTCTTTTACTTTGTCTTATTTTCAAAGGAGAAAAACTAAAAACTACAAGCCAATGACTTCCGATATAATAGCAACTTCTCTATTGGCAAAAATATTACTGCAAATGATATCCTTACAATTTCCCCAAAGAAAACATAAACATATGCTTTGATTGTCCCACAAAAAATAAAAATAAATCATTTGTCGTAAATCATTTGATCGCCATTACACTAAATTAATGTCTTGGATATATATTGTTCATTTATATATCAAACTGTTCAGAAAGTTTATATTTTTCGATCGAGAAAAATACATAAGTGTGTTTAACATTAGGTCACCTAAGCGCGTACTTTAATCGAATGTATTAGTATGATTATCATTAGATCAAGAAAATCGATCTTATTTAAAAAGTTTCAAAAATTGTTTTTGAAAACTACATATATTGTTTTCAAAAATAGTATGATTATACATTTGTGCTCACAATCAAGATAAGAAAAGATCAGATGAATACACAAACGATATCTCCTAGACTGAAGAAGCTAAGTACTTCCTCTCATTCCGAAATATGAAATTACATATATACAAACAAACGATATATGATTCTCAAACTACAAAACACACAAATAATAAACATATATTAACTATGTAGTAAAAAAACCAAACATAAACCAACATAACAAATGTATAGAGTAGTTAATACATGACCAGTCTCCCATAATGAAAATGATATGATGATCATGGACTGGTGGTGTCAGCAGGTGGCGCCGGAATAGGCGTTAGCACTTTTGGTATTGTAGGAATGCCGGGGATGGCAGGCATAGGAGGCAATGCAGTGGGAATAACAGAGGGCATATTAGGAATATTGGGAATGGTCGGCATACTGGAGATAGGTGGCAGTCCAGCGGGAATAGCAGGAATATTTGGTATGGTGAACGTTGGAATAATTGAAGAAATCGGGGGCAAAGTTGTTGGAATAGTAGTAATTGTTGATGGAATAGTAGGGATAGTTGTTGGAATAGTCATTTTCGGTGTAGTTGGAGCGGATTCTGGTGCTGCTTCTTCGGTCGTTTCTAAGAGATGGCGAGCTGCAAAACTTCCATTAATGGTTGTAAAAACCAGTGCCACAGCTAGGAGTGACCAAGCTTGAGAAGCCATTAGAGAAATGGTACAGAGAATGTAGATAACAAATGGATTTAAGTAGAAAACTTTGGTTGATGCTGTTTTGTGGTTTGACAGGGAAGATATGTGATATTTATAGTATAGGGTTTTAAGTGGCTAAGTGCAACATAACTAGTCTTTAGTTTGGTGAACTAAGATATAAAGGAGGTTCCATGTTATGTTTTATGTGGCTTGTAGTCTACACTATTTCCATGTAGTGAGTGGCTATTGTTGGCTCGATTTTAGTAATTAATTTCATTCCAATTTCATATCGTAGGTGGTAATTTCATTTGTAATTTTAGAGATATATGATATATAATTTCATAGATTAAAAGATTTCTTTAATAAAATTACTTTCAAAACACCATGTTGGCAAAAATATTAATTTCTACTCGTTTACCCATATATATTAGAAATTAACTTCTGAGATATATGAGAATTTCTTTTTCAATTTTTGAACGCTAAAAACAATCAAAATTAATTATATGACTGCAGTGTTTTTCAAATTAAGTTTAAATTATTTTATGTTATTTTTAGTCTAATGTCAGCGAAATTTCATTAATGCAGATACCGTTAGTATCTACATTCCAGCAACTCAAATGAGTTTCTAAATAACTGTTAATCTCTTTTTGGAAATTAAGGTCTCTAAAATTTATAACTCTCACATTCCTATAATTAATTTTAGAGTTTCTATTAAGCCACGTCAGCAATAAATTAAAAAGAAAAAATAATTTGAACCGATCATTTGATTAATATGGAGTTTATAAACAGTTTTTTAATAAGAAACTTTACTGCATTGTTTCTAAATAAGAAACTCTCTTATATCTCTGAAACTGAATTAGAAACTGTCACATCAGATTAAAAACTCTAATAGTATACCAGAGATGTGGATGCTTTTAGTATAAAGGTATTGATCGGAGTACGTAGTATATCGCATGCATTCAGTTGATTGCCACAAAGAACCTGTTTTGGAGGTTTTGAAACTTTGAGTAGATTAATCTCTTTTCAATTTGAATGAAGTTGGTTACCTCTTTTCAACTGCTTCAGGTATGACTAGGAGACTAGTTTGAGGTTAATTAATTAATCTATTTCACCAAATGACAAGTATAGATGTATCACCTGAAGTGGCACGTGCATTGGGTAGATTACTGGTTGTTGGGCTATATATTGAATTATGTATATAGTGCGTAATTTCAATCATTCATAAATTTAAAAAATATACAAGGAAGGGTGATCCCAGGACAACAATTTATATCTAAAAGACCAAATTCTAATTCCAAATTATTAAATTTTCTTAGTTTCTCCATCTATATACCATTAAATATATATTTTTTTTCTTTTTTCCAATTTAGTTGCTAAAACGAGTCACTACATCGTATTATGCAAACAGCGTGAAAAAAATATAAAAAAATGGGGAACAAAATATGAGTCACATAATGAAGATCCTACGTACACCAATCTTCATGCTCATCCAATAGATAACGTGCATTGTTGACAAAGATTATTAAGAAACATACATTTATCCATTTTTATAATATATTACACACTTCAAGTACATTTTAATACAGATTGAATGTTGAACGGTTTGGACTTTGAAAATGCAAAAATCGAAGCGTTTGTTCTACGGTCTAAGAACAAACATTTTGATATTAGCCAACCTATATATATATGAGGAGGGTTCAAATGCACCATAATTTTTGTACTCCAATATGCTCCACATCATTTATCTCTATTTCAAAGTCCGAACAGCTGATCCGAACCGTTCAACATGATCTTCATAATAAAATATGTTTGGAGACCAAATTTTATATTTTTTAGAATTTTTTTACTATTTTTTTAGATAGGTACAATATCACTTTATCAGATGGTCCAGAATCTCCTTAAAAAGGTGATTTTGTACCTATCTAAAAAATAGTAAAAAAATTCTAAAAAATATAAAATTTGGTATCCAAGCATATTTTATTATGAAAATCATGTTGAGCGGTTCAGATCGACTGTTCGAAAAATAGAGATAAATGATGTCGAGCATATTAGAGCACAAAAATAATAGTGCATTTGAACCCTTCTCTATATATATATTTCAGATCATGAAAAAATATGGCACAACTTCTTTGCAATTTTCTTATTGGATTGAACAGGAAATGATATCTATATATGAAATTCAAATTCAAGGGATCACTCAGAAAAGAAAGAAAGTTACAAATACATCTATTTGAAAAAATTGTGCTAGGACACTTAACCATACTATGAATTCGTATCCTTCTAATATTAAAGGGGCCTGTGTGTTATAGGCGTGGACCGGTTTTGTCCGAATTATGATTGCACGGTCGAGAAAATGAACTCAAACTGTAAGTTAATGCAGAGAATGTGAATTCACCATATTACGGTGACTTAACTTACAATGACCGCGTATAGTCACATACAATTATGCCTTCATATATTGCACATATTAATTTTGGAAAAATAAAATGACAGCGTATAGTCACATACAATTATGTCTGCATATATTCAATTAATTTTGTTTTTCAAATAAGATTTTAAAGACCAATTCTCGAGGATTTTTTTTAAAAACAGTAAATAAAATAATCAAAGTTAAAGAAACGACATGATTGCTTCGTTTGTTATAAAAACAGCA
>JAJGRW010002594.1:0-27948 GCA_025461045.1 Carex parvula | reverse complement strand
TAAGTGATGTTTTGATTATATAGTCCGTGCGCTGTGCATGAAGCCAAAAATGCTCTGTTAAAATATTTATCCCAAAAACATTAAATTTGAATGTGTAACTTACGAATCTCCTTAATTTATAAAAAAAAAATGGTCAGGTTTGAATCAACTCATGCAAATTACAGCAATCTCCTCATTTTATATACGAAACTTATAGAAAAAGAATTTATATAGCAACATACCAATTCATATCATGGGTACTAAACCCATTAAGCTGCTTAGTTTAGGGACCTTAAGTAGGCCCAGTGAACTATATAATATCCCAAAGTTATTAAAGTTTTATTGTTGTTGGGCTACACCTAACACAAAAATTGATGTTTCAATTCATATGAGCAACTAAACACTCTCTTCAAATTACTTTACTAATTCAAGGACCCCTCAACTTGTTGAAAAATAATGATGATCAATGAATTAATTTCTATGATTTATAAGCGTAAAAAAAGGAGCTGACTTTAATTACGATAGTCACATGTCTTCAAATTGTCTCAAAATCTCCAGCATTAATTGTCGCACTCCAAATTTCATAGGATAAAAGATAGCGTCGTAGTTTATCTATAAAACAGTTTAAAGAGCTGATATATTTTTGATAATTTATCTCTGATGATATTATGGAAAAACCCAACTGAAAGTCGCAAAAACAATGTATTTTATGATGCGTAAACAGGTTCTATTCGGAACGGAATATAACAGGTAATATCCGTCCGAATCCGCTATTTTCCTGACCATTGTTTTCCTTAAACGAGGTTGATATAAAACGTCTCAAGTAATTTACGTTTTACTTGTGGGACTAATTTGTTAAGCTTCGGTCCGGTGCAAGATTTTCCTTTCCATTCGCTATTTAGCTGCCTTTCCTATTTATTTCTTTACCTCTTATTTCTTCTCTTCTCCATTCTTATTTTATAAACACCTCCATTTTACTCTTTTTATATTTTTCTGATTATTTTTTTAATTCTCTTAAACAGTATTTGTATCTTAATGTTCATATGACTTAATTATCAGACAATTTGTTTATTTCGTATCAGTATTTGTAGATTTTCTGCTCCATACCCGTATTTGTTTAAGGCGAATTTAATTTTAATAGATATTTATTTACTATTCGTATTCGTATTCGTATTCGTATCAGCTTATTGAAGATGGATACAAGTTCTATATAATTAGCATTATCTGTTCCGAGTTCGCTCCGTTTACACACCTAACTTTAAGTATATATAAATTCATTTGATCCATATCCCTAATTCGTGGTTTATGTACAAAGTATATGGTACATAGTCAGTTTAGACCTATAAAAATATGTTGCATGTCATGAAACAATATCAGACTATTAATTAGTATAAAGGCATCACTTGACCCATCTATGCAAGGGAAAATAGTTTAGTTCTATATTATCAGATATAATCAGTTCAGCTAGAAAAATAAAGTGGTATATTTATGTCTAGCGCCCTCACCTTGGCAACCTAAAAAATCACCACCTTAACTATAAAAAGCAGGCAACTAATTAAAAATTGCATATGTGCGTCCTAGAGCAATATTATACCTCACAATCTAAAACATGCATTGGAATTTCATTTGGCGAATGGATAGAAACTTATTCCATTGCCTAGTGTTCCTCTTTTCCAAAAAAAAAGAAGGTAAATAAAGAAAATTTAAACTCTTGCACATTTAGCAAGAGAGGGCATGTGATTGGTTGACAACTTGACATGTCACAAAGCGTGCATAGGCTACTTAGTCCTCTCTAAGGCTGTTAGAGCAATCAAGGCAACCAGACTTTCTAAACCTAAGTTGTTTTTGTTGTTGATTGGTGATACCTAACGGGGACCAGGTTATCATGCCATTATATCTTGCCACATCTCCGTGAGTCCCTATCAATTCTCCTTTCTCCGCTTCTTTTCTAAACTTTTTTTTCTTTTCTTTATATCTCTTTTTTCTTTAGAATTTTTTCTTTCTTTATCTTAATTTTTACATTGCTGTCATTGTTAAGATTTATCGAAAATCAGTATTTAATCTAGTAGCTAAAACAATGTTCTCTATGTGAGAGGTTACAAGTCTGATATCTAGATTGAAAAATTTCTTGTAAATATTAATAGTTGGGTAATATAACCTTGTCCTTTACTTTAAAAAAAATATATTAAGATTCATCATCGATATTTATGGCACAGGAGTTGGAGATGTATAATATCGACCTTAGCTTCTAGAAGTTAGATATTTTTTAAAAGAGAGACATCATCAGTTTTTATTTTGATAATTTTGACAATTTAAAAAAAAAAAATTAAAATTGAAATTATAATATCATGGTTTATATTATCAACACTTCACTTCTATAAAAAATAATGAGATTTGAGATATACGTCACTTTATACATTAAAAAATTTGAAATCCAATAGTCTGAAATTAACGGTCATCAAATACACTTAAATAACATGTAAGTTGATTGTTGGAATGCCTACATGTCGAATAACATACCTATAAATTAATTTTTTAATTCTCGTTTTTATTTAAATATTTTCAAGAATTATTTTAAAATTGTCAAACATAACCATATCAAGTGATCCCTCATTTTTTCTAAATTTCTAGTTATTTACCTATAGTTATTTTCTTTATTTGTAGGAAAACCAATATAATATACGTACTACCAAATATTCACTCTAAAAAAATTCCCTTAATGTTCTTTGTCAAATTAAAAAAGAAAACGAATAAACAATTCATTAGGTAGATGTGCATTAGATAATCGTCAATGTTACATTATGCAGTAGTCAAAAGCACATTTTAAGGGTGGTCCAAATGGGTAAGGAAGTTTAAAATAGCAGTGCAATATGGAACACCAAATGTGCATTGTGCTATAATACCATGTGTATTGATTTAAATAGCGACTATAGCGGCCACTTTACCGAATTCGTATCCTCTGCATTAACTCAAAAGGAAATCTTTTGAGTTAATGCATATGGACTATCCGATTCACTTTAAGATTCTTGCAAATTAGATCCGCACTAATATTAAAGAGTCCCTGTTAAAATTAGATAGTCGGATTGGCTTCGTTTATTATCAGACGGCCGAGATGCATTAACTCAAAAGGAAATCTTTTGAGTTAATGCAGAGGATACGTGTTCCACTTTACCGGTGCCGTTTGATAGACATTATGATGCTTTCTTAAATTACATAATTTACTTATTTTACCGATAGTTTCATAGCTGATATTTTTGCAATATGGAGGTGTCATAGCTGATATTTTAACTAATTCAGCTGAATTTTCTAATTTCTCTCTAGTTTTAACTCTCTTTTTTTAAAATAGAAATATAGAGGTCTCCTACCAACTTTCATTTAATTGTTCATAAAAGATCTCCATTGGATTTCGAACTCACGATCTCCTACATTGAGGTGTTGGACTAAACAATAATCTACTTAGTTTGTTTGATTATATTTGCAAAACATATATTTATTGAATTTAACAATTTTCTTGAGTTGAGATATTTGCAGGTTCATAAGATTTAGAATTGCAACATGATTGTTGAGGCTCTTTCCTTTGTTTTTGAGATAATTGATTGCACCATTGTTCCGATGAAGGCTAAGAATATTAAATCAATTTCTACTCTACACAAGCTTTCTGAAAAGTAGTCATATGCCGAAATCGAATACTCGAGCGCCGAGATACGTTAGTTTGAAAATTACTGAAATTCCACAACGCTTGATAAGCATTATAACGGTTGTTTGGCGTTGTAACGGCTGTGACAACAGTTGTCTCTGGAAGTTTTTGCAGAAATTTGGATCTCGGAAATGAATTGTTCCGTTGTAACGATTGGTTAAACGTTATGACGGAATAAATCGATTACCTTACACACCGTTCGTATTTGGCCGCAGTTTGGTCATACAAAGTCCGATTTGAGTGAATCAAAACTTGAAAAAAAAAATCAGGAAATTGAGATCTACAACTTTCATATTGTAATTTTATTTAAATTATGAAGTGGTGGTTCGCTATGGGCCATGGAAGACCGACGTCAGTTATGGTAACGTTTATAAACTTAGATTTGTTTCTCTCCCTATAAATAGAAATAAATATTAGGTTTTCAAGAGAGCTCCCAGCCGTCAAACACATCCTCCTTTGCTGAAAAAAAGCCACCAAGGTTGCTTGTTCTTGAAACTTCAATACTCATTCAAACAACTTCAAATCTACTCCACTAAACCTCAATCTTGATTAGAATTAGAGTAATTTGTGAGAGATCTCTTGTTATTCAAACACTAGAGCCTTGAGTGCTTGCTTCTTTGGGCCGTGTGACTTCCCGAAGTTTGTAAGGGCTCACCGGTTCCATCTTGTACTCATTTCTCATTGGGTAAAGAAAGGTGCGTCATTTCGAAGGTCGCGAAGCGCCGGAGACATTATCTTTTGAGCCGAACTCCGTAAATATATCTCATGTCAAGTGTCTCTTAACTCTTTTATTTATTTTTACATACACTTGCTTATTGTTAAGTTTCTTGTTTCCGCTAAGAACAACACATGTACACACGAGATTTAATCTTATAATATACTATCAAACCAAATATGGTTAAAATTTCAAAAGGCCTCATATTCACCCCCCCCCCCCCCCTCTAGGTGCCTTTTGGGACCAACAAGTGGTATTAGAGCAGTGTTACTCAAATTAAGGCACACTTAATTTGAGTTATATCGATCCAAAATGGCACCAACTAGATATGTTAGAGAACCCCACAATATTGAGCAATAAAACCAAGAGATTTAGTTATTGGAAAAGATTGATATCAATTACCTAAGCGTAATTGAGGTTTGGAGTATTATTGAAAAAGGTTACACCCCGGTTACACTCTAGGTGCCTTTTGGGACCAACATGAGGATGTTGTCATTTGCCACTATATCAAAAACTGGTTATTTGAACTTTATTGTTGAACTCCTATTTTATTTTTCATTTAATATTTTAATTGTGACAATGACTATTTTAAACAAGTATGGTTTAAATACTTATATTTTATTCTTTTAATTAGTTTTTACATAATATGATGCTTAATTAATAATAATTACTATTAGACAATGTTGATTTACTTCTAATTATAATTTAATAAAGAAAAAATATTTAGCTTAGTATTGTAATATTAGTTTATATTTTGAGATCATTTTATTGAGTTTCGTTGCCTATAGAAAACAAAATAAAGCACTTGAAAATTTATTTTCACTATGAACCGTAACCGATAGTGCTCGCTAAATGTTCCATATTTGCTATCTGCTATGGCCAATGTTCATCGCTATAAATACACTATCCGTTATTTAAACTTCTGCAAATACACATTTTAAGCGACAAAAGATTAAAACAATTATTGACTCAAAATGTATTTTGATTTAATCAAACTCGTAATTTAAGCCGAAATTTTTATTTGTACCATAATCACAAAAAAATAAACTAAAACACCACAGTTTGGAGAGAATTCAAAATTCACCCAGACCGCCAAACCGTTTAGCGGCCCCAAAAATTGGGGGCTGCCAATTGGCCCTGCGGCTCCAATCTAGAGGCCTCCAAATGGATTAGTGGCCCCTTTCTTTTTCATTTTCTTTTTTTGTAATGGGCACAGAGATCCGAATGATTTTATTATGGGCATAGAGAACGAGGCCCCTAGACTGGGTAATGTGAATTTTATTATGGGCAGCGCTGATTTTAATAAAATTTCTGTTAAAAAAAGGGGGGGCGGCTATTTTATTTGAAGGCCTCTAGGTTGAGGCTGCAGGGTTAATTGGCGGCTCTCAGTCTTTGAAGCCGCAGGTACATTTGACAGCTCAGGTAAAATTCGAATTCCCACCTAACATGGATGTTTTGATTTTTTTTTTTATTACGGAATAAATAAAAATTTCGGTAAGTATTTAACTCGGAAATTTTGACTCACATTAGTCGCACACTATACTATTTTTTTTTGTCGAGCAGTATATACATCGACAGTTTAATTAAATAGCGGATAAAGAAATATCATAAACCCCCGGATTGGTTTTTGTTTAGAAAATATTAGATATTGTTATGCACATTTCATTTCATGTATGTTTCATAATGATTTATTCGTTCGTCGTATATTTTATTAGGACAATATTTCTGAACCTTTCTAAAGATTTCTTTCTTTCTTTTTTTCTCCTTTTTAACAGAATTTTGTATAACCTAACACTTTCAGTGTGCCAATCTAGGGTGTTCATCAGTTGGTTAGTAATTAGTACAGAAGTTTATTTTTTGAGTTTTGACGTAAAATACAACCGAATTAAAACCGAATCAAACAAACCGAACTAAATTTCATTTTATTCGGTTGAACCGAAATAAGAAGATTAATAAAAAAATAAAGAGTATTTGTTAATTTTTTTATTTTTATTATAGGTTCAGAAGAATAATTTATTTCAATAGACTTAATTGAATTAAAATTTAGTGATTTTCATACTGAAGGTGAAAGAAAACATTTATAATTTAGGGATCGACTAACAGTCCCCCCATTCAGTCCCCTAAACGTCCCCCTAACGGTCAAAGTACAACTGTCAGACATCTATTCAACATACATTAATTCACATACAAAATGAAAAGTATTCATACCTAAGATATCAAATATTCATATATAATCCATCAAGTATTCATACCTAAGATATCAAGTATTAATTCACATACAAACTGGGAACCATTACTTTTCGGGGGCAGTAACTGTCAGACTGCATTGGGGACCACAACCAAAAAGTCACGTGGATCACACCACCAGTGCTACATTCATTGATTAAATTAATTCACATACAAAATGGAAAGTATGAATACCTAAGATATCAAGTATTCATATATAATTCATCAAGTATTCATACCTAAGATATCAAGTATTTAAAAAAAAACTGAACACAATATCTACTCATCTTTTACACGTTTTTCAAGGTGGTTTTTTTTTTCTCCGTTCAATCTAACCAATTTTTGGGACGATCTATGAGGAATTTTGCAAATCTAAAACCACGAACGTGTTCTACACAATTTTCTCTTTCAAATGAGATCCATAATGACATACTTTTACACGTTTTGCAAGTATCAAATATTCAAATATAAAAAGTATTCATACAAAATGGAAAAATATTCATACCTAAGATATCAAATATTCATATATAATTCATCAAGTATTCATACTTAAGATATCAAGTATTTAAAGAAAAAAACTAGACTCATCTTTTACACGTTTTACACATTTTTCAAGGTAGTTTAATGATTGACAAAGTTAGTTAGAATGAGATGACGTTTAGGGAACTGGAGTGCCGGGGACAACATCTTTACTCTATAATTAATTTCTTCCATGCTCAAAAGAATTATACTCATCTTTTCAACCAGTTCGGTCAGTTTGTTTCTGTACTAAATCAAATAAAACATTTAAACCGGTTTTAAAAATAAACCAAAGCGATCCATTTAACTAGAAAAATAAAGCTGTTTAATCTGAACTCATTCGGATTAATATAAACCAATTAAACCGGACCCGATAAACACCCCATCCCTATTAAAAAAATAATTGAAACTTAGACCTCCACATTTCTGGTAAAAAAAATGAAAAAAAGAACCGGACGTTAGATCTTTGTTGAGAACAATAATGACATCAATCAAGCTGTCCCCAAAACAACTCGCATTTGTCGACAGATGCTTCACCCCCATTTTATGTCACGCTCATGCCTTTATTAAAAAGACTATTTCTTTTTCCAATCCAATCTACTATTGCTGTCCACTATGAACTCTCAATCGCTTTCTAAGACCCAATTTGCTTTCAAGCTTACTATTTCTTACAAAGGCGCTAGTTTCCCTTTAATGTTACAACACCGAGCACTTCAATTTGGTGTATTAAAATATATAGGCCATTGATGATATTTAATTAGTCATAATGTTGGGTTAACAATCAGCGATTGCTAATCAGGAGCACTCAGAAAACACTTTTTTGGTTATTTTATATGTATTATTTCATGACACGATTATATCATGAGATGAGATGAGATGAGATAAACAGAGCTATGGTCCGCATGGATGCCCACTAGAGATCTCGCATGTTCGGACTTTATAAGTGAAGTTATTCCATCCATTATCGCTTTCAAAAACACACACATATATATAACAAAACCCGAAATTTCAAGTGTCCCCACAACTAAAATCAGATAAAAAAGAGAGAAGAAAATCATAATATACCTTCAAAATTCATGTTAGATGGACATTTTGGTAAAAGGGGTACCCGTGATATTTTGAGATTTTGCAGGATTACTCGATAAAAACCCGCCATTATGCGTTCCCATGCCCAATTTGAATAAAACGCAAACAATACTCGGAATAGCATTGCCTAAAAAAATTAGAACATTTACCATTATTTTACTTAGTGGAATGGGTACATACATGTCTTCCATTGTACACTTTTCATGACCGGTCGTAATTTTATATTCAGATCCAATATAAAGAATTGGGATTCCACGTGTTAATCTTTTCCCTCTTGTAAAACAGACCAAAAAATGGCTAAATACATATTCTCATTCCATAATAATCTAATTAATTACAAGACAAATCAGACCCTTTTGCCCCCATACAAAATTACCTAAAACTCTGAAAATTACACAAAAAGGTTAAAAGAAAAAGAAAAAAAAAAAGCAAAACCCCAAAAAAATATATGTAGTAGTGCCAACACTGGTGTGGTGATAAAACACTTCACCCTAACGAACTGGCAATCGACGATGGACCTGGTGCACTGGGTCCCGCATGGTGAAGCGTGAACCGCTGCAGCTGTAGCATTTTCGCATACACCCCGTCCGGGTGGTGGTTAAGCAGGTGTGAGTGGGACCCCTGCTCAACCACCTTCCCCTCATCAATAACTGCTATCGAATGAGCATTTCTAATCGTGGCTAACCGGTGGGCCACCACTATTGTGGTCCGGCCCGATCCCGACTTATCCAATGCCTCCTGGACCCACCTCTCAGACTCTGCATCTAATGCGCTTGTTGCCTCATCTAGAAGCATGATCTGTGCCTTCTTCACCAGTGCTCTGGCTATTGCTACTCTCTGCCTCTGACCACCTGACAGCTGGGCCCCGCGGTCACCAACTAACGTCCGATATCCATCAGGCAACCCCGATATAAACTTGTGCGCATTAGCCTGTGTCGCTGCTTCCACCACCTCTGCCTCAGTCACACCTTCTTTACCATAAGCTATGTTGTCAAAAATAGAGGCAGCAAAGAGGAAGGGCTCTTGTGGCACAATTGCTATTGCTTGCCTCAGTGACTTGAGGTTATATTTCCTTATGTCTTTCCCATCTATAAGAACTCGACCTGAGTTTGGTTCATAGTACCGCAAAATTAAAGAAAGCACCGAACTCTTGCCGCATCCGCTTGGGCCAACTAGGGCTAAGGTTTTACCGGCACGTGCCTTGAGGGTGAGGTCGCGGAATATGGACATGTCGGGCCGGGATGGATATGTGAAATCAACATGCTTGAGTTCAACCTCGCCACGTAGCCGGTCTGGTACAGGTATTGACTCCGGTTCGTCTGGCTCAATCTCAGTCTTTCTATCAATTGTTTCAAAAACAGAGTGCATGGCCTGGCCGCCTTTTATGAAATCAGGTGCAATTGTCAAGGTCTCTGCTGCTCCGTTGGCTGAGACCATGAGAACCATGAACACGCGAATGGTGTTAGAGAAGTCAGATATACCGTGCTTCACCAACCAAGACGCATACCATAGACCAAGCGCATATGATGCGTAGAGAAGGAACTGGGCTACACCAAATCCACTCCCAGCAATCTGACCCTTCCAAAAGCACCGCCGAAGGGGACCTCTAAGATTGGATTCAAATAATCGTGTGATTTTTGCCTCTGAATTGAACGCAGCCACAGTGCGCACATTTGCCACAGCCTCCCCAGCAATTTGAGTCGCTTTTGCATGAGCCCCTTCGAGGTCCCCAGAGAAACCCTGCATGAACATTTTCTGCAGGAAAAACAAAATCTTAGTTTCTTTTAAGAACTGAGAAGAATAAAAGAACAAACATTAAAGATGTAAAAGCAAATTAAGCAAGTACATGAAAATGCAACTCCTTACCTGTAAAACAGTAGCACCTACAACAAGAGGGAACACGGCAATGAGTACAAGTGCAAGCCGCCACTGTAAAATGAACCCAGCTGTGCATGCAACAAGCAGGAGAGCGGAGTTCTGAACAATAATTGAAATCCGATCTCCTATTGCTGACCGCACGTTGTGCGCGTCCAATGACAGTCTAGCAGCGATTCTCGCACTAGCATTCTCCTCCCGGTCGAACCATGCAATTTCATTACGAAGCACGGAAGTGAACATCTTCTCTCTCACACGCTTTGTCAAGTTCTCCCCAACTGTATCCCAGAAGAGATGCTGCACTGTGTTGAACAAGAGCGCAGCTGATGACATGCCAACAAGTAAATAACAGTATTTTCCAATTTCACGGTTCATGTACTTTGGGTCCGGCGCATAGTAGATGCTCAGAACAGCACTGAGAATGTAAGCGAAAATAGCACTGAAGGAACCACAAACCATGGAGGCGATGGAGCCCACAAGGGCATATTTCCACTCTGGAGAGTTCATTTTGGCAAGGCGAACAAAAGAGCTTGCTTGCGCGCGGAAGGCTAGCTTCTCCATGCGGTGGTGAGGGTCAAATGACAAGCTGAAGTCTGAGGTAGAGAAATCAGAGAGGCGCCGATAAGGTGACCGGCCGTACGATGAGTTCCTCATCATGATCGGTGAGCTTACCGAATTCCGTGCACTTGAGGGTCTGTAATCAAAATTTTAAAATTGCATACTTTTAGCAACAAAATCTAAAGGACTTTCTTAAACCCTCTCAAACAAAACCAAAAGAATTTTTTTTGTAAAATTGCACACCTGGCGCTGCTTTTGCGGGCATTGATAAGAGCAGTCTCATGCGCCTGCTCTTGCATGCGAATTAACTTGGCATAAAGGCCATTGTCCCCTTTGGACATGAGATCATCATGTGTTCCAATTTCTGACACGCTTCCCTGTTGTAGAACAGCAACAGTGTCAGCCTTACGGATGGTGGAGAGACGGTGAGCAATGACAAGGGTGGTGCGACCAATCATGAAGCGGTCAAGCGCCTCCTGCACCAGCTTCTCTGACTCTGAGTCCAGAGCACTCGTTGCCTCGTCTAACAAGAGAATTGCCGGGTTCTTTAACATGGCACGTGCAATAGCTATCCGCTGCTTCTGCCCTCCAGACAGTTGTAGCCCCCTTTCTCCCACCTACATTACACAGACAAATTTAATTATATGATCGCTGGCCTACGGAGAATTGAAACTTCATCCAGTATCGAGTCAAGCTGAACATACTGACTGGTTTTAATTATTTGATCCATAAGTTGGAGAAACAAATGCTGTGTTCAGGTCTTCTATTTTCTAGTCCCATACTCCCATATTTAGGGGAAGGCCATGATCTAAGTAGATAAGTCCAGTAACTTCTGATGTACTTGTAAAAGTTCTAACTCGTTAAAGTTAAAGAAACAGAGCATGTACAGTTGAGGGCCTTTTACTAATTAGGAAATGTATAAGATCAGTTAAGCTTCGATAATTGCAGTCAAGGTAAGGTGACTTTGACTACTAAATGGGGGATTCAATAAGATAGAATAAATGTATAGGTACCATTAATTTAAGTCGGGTCAGTTTGACTGAAGCGTGGACTTTACCAGGTTAGGATTGACATGACTTTAGTTAACATATGTACAGAGATTTCCACCATTGGCCATGTGACAAGCTCTATTGAAAAATACTCCTGCCTAGAAACTCTAAGATGCTATATAAAGTAGACAAAGCATTTTTCAAGGGATCATTAGTTTAATAACAAAGGACAAGGTGATTCTCGGGATCAATTTGAAAATTTGACATTCCTCACTAATGACATTTGGCTTTATATTCTTTTAATAAGTGGCAGATGGGTACAAGTAGGAAACATTATTGTATGCTTTTAGTAGCAGATGGATACAAGTGGGAAACAAACTAGGGATTTGAAACCTAACTCCATTAAAACATAGGCTGGTAGCTGAACTCAGCTCATGGATGTCAAAATGGACTCTAAAGAAAAGAATCTTGTCATGTTCATCGTAGTTGGGACAAAGTGGAATTGTAAACTATTAGAGGATGCCTCAATTCTCTGTAGCCATTTGTGTTGTACTGAGTTGAGGTCTCCCCGGTATTCATGTTTTCTTGGAAATAGGGTGTCGTAGCCCCTAAAAAAGTAGGCTTGGCCACTAACCTAGTGTTATTATTTGTAAGAAAGAATTTGTGGTGAAAATAAGGGGGGAAGAAACCGCTCGTAAAACACAGAAAGAGAACAGAAAACATTTTTAGCTGCCGAAGAAAGAGATAAGTGGGCATACTAATGGACATTGATTAATAAAACTATGTTTGGTCCCAGTGTGTTAATCTATGTTGTAGTTGCTCAAGCTCCTCATTTCAATATGGAATTCATTATTCATATAAATGACTCGTAACATGGATGACAGCACTGAAGTGCATTGTGAAGAATCGAACTCCACAGTCTACACATAATTTCATCTTTTGCTGGGGACCCAATAAAAGTGGCCATTTTTGTCTCACAGAGACAAGAAAGAGATGCAAGAAAGGGACCAACTGCGGAGGAGATATTGCCTAGTCAAAAATAAAACTAAAGATAGAGACAGTAAAAAGCAGAAGTAAAAAAAAAAAGGGAAGGCAAAAATGAAATGAATGATTGATTCTGACCTGGGTATCATATCCATCAGGCAGCTTAATTATAAATGAATGCGCATTAGCAACTCTTGCTGCCTCTTCAATCTCTACTTGTGTGGCATCTTCTCTTCCTAAAAGGAGATTTTCTTTAATTGTTGTGGCAAATAGTGCTGGCTCCTGACTCACTAACCCAATCTGTTGCCTCAGCCACCTCAGTTTCAATTTTTTCAAGTCATTGCCATCTAGCAGTATTTCACCTATAAATCCATTAAAAAAATTCAAAACTGATTGAACTCAAAGAATGAATACATTTATTTTGCTTTTAACAACAATGCACAAATCGCCTAATTACCAGCAGTTGGATCATAAAACCGTTCTATAAGTGAAACTACAGTGCTCTTGCCAGACCCACTGCTTCCGACCAAGGCCAGTGTCTTTCCAGCAGCAACAGTCAGAGAAAGATCCTTTAATATTAGAACATCGGGCCGAGACACATATGCAAAGTTGACATGCTTTAGCTCGAGAAGGCCGGTTACAGAACCCAGCTCAAGCCCCGACTCACTGTTTCGATCAATGCTTGGTTTATGATCTATTGTTTTGTATATCTTAGCAGCTGCCACCCTTGCCTTCGCGAAAGCTGCCATGCTAGGAGCTGATTGTCCCAAAGCTCTACATTACAAATTTTGCAATTTAATCCCCATAATTATTTTTATAAGAATACTGTACAAATTAAACAGAGATTGTAGAATTCACTTACAATCCACCAATCATGACAGAAAACATGGTGGCAATTGCAAGACCACCATTGGTATGGTGCCGGCGAACAAGAACACCACCGTACCATAACAACAGTGCATAACAGCAGAAAACCGTGAAGTAGGTCCCACCCAGCCCGAGCCCCTTTGCCAACCCACTTCGGTACCCGATTTTCTGTGCCACAGTCAATGCCGCACAGTATGCTTGAAGAACTCTCGACTCGCCTACGAATGCTTGCACAATCCTAATTTGACCCAATGCCTGAAACAAATGTTGATAAAGTAAAATAACAATTGAACAGTAGTCCCAATGAAGAAACAAACAAAAAATAATGTGAGCAGTAAAATGGATTAAAAAAGGGATTACCTGGTCAGCAATATTGCTTGCTTTAGAAAGTTCATCTTGGCTCTTGGATGAGAACTTGGCAAGTGCCGCAGCACTGAGACCACCGATAACAGCGATCAACGGGACCACGGCAAGCGTGACGAGCGCCAACTGCCATGCAGCTGTGAACCCAACTATGAAGCCGGACACGAAAGTCGCCATGTAATGTATCAGGTTCCCCAACTACAATTGAGGAGGACAAATAAAAGTTGGAAAAAAATAAGATGAACTGCTTTTGTGAGTGGGACCAAAGTTAAGTGACTCGCTACACACCTTCTCACTGATAGCATCCTGGACTATGACTGCATCGGCGTTTATGGCATAGATAACATCAGAGGTGCGTACATCGGTGTCAAAGTAGCAAACATCTTGATTTAGCGCCGACTCTAGATAACGAATCCTCATTTTCGTTGATTGCCTCTCTCCAGTCCACATCCAACACGATATCTCTGTTTTTTTACATAAGAAAACACAACAATTGAAGAAACCAGGAATCGAATATTTCAAAATTAAGATCTCAATTTGAGTAAAAAGCACACCTGCCCACGATGAAGCCCATATGGCAGCTCCAACCACGAGGAAATAAAAAGCATACTGAATCAAAACCAACAGCAAATCAAAATAAGGATGCAACCGCGCATGAAATGCAATTAAAGAGAAACAGAGAGAAGGCATGAGAATGACTATACCTTTACAACTTCGCGAACCATGGTATCCGGGTCATCCGCATTAGACCCGAAGGAATTTACAAGATCCGCGAAGAATCTGAGAAATACAGGGAGAGAGCAACCGTGAACTAAAGCTCCGACAGATCCAATGGCCATTAACACATAATCCAGACCATCGGCGAACCGGAAGAGTTGGAGTAGCCCGACAACCGGAGCGGGAGGCGCGGGCTTCTCGTCCTCTGCGGTGGGCTTGGAGCTGGAGGTCGCCATTTCAGAGGGAGCGGGGTTACTGGAGGGTGTCTGAATGGAGGGGATGGTGACAGAGGAATCGATGTGGAATGACTGGAGTTCTGGCTGGTTCCATTCTTCGTCAGTGCTTTTTGTAGAGGTATCGATTGGACTTGGGACGGATGACATGAAGAGGTATCGATTGGAGAGAAGAAAGTTTCTTCCTTTCTCTGCTCTCGCACTTCACACACACACAGTCTCTCTCTTTCTATCCTTTCCTATTCTAATGGGAGTTGTCTGGCTAGAGTGACACTAGGCTCTTTCTTTGGTTTTTTTTCTTTTCTTTCTCCGGTGTTAACGCTTGGTGCCTTTTAAACGACGCTTCGTGTAAATTATAAACTGACTGAGGTGACTTACATTTGCACAATATAAATGATAAATCCCCCAACTATTGTACTTGCTACGCGTACATAATCTTTCCCCGTAAATGTGGTCCAGTTTATTAATAAAATAATAAATTAAAAAACTTAACATATCAATTATTACTTATTAGTTTACAGTGAGCTATTTATATGTTACAAGTAGCAGAAGATTCTTTCAGTGGCGCAAAAAAAAATTCATGCCCGGATTGTTTAGTATAGACCTTATATTATTTTACAAATTTGAGTGGGAGATCAATAGATTCCACTATGCGAAGCATAACAAAGAAGCAATCGGATAGGGGAGAAAGAGGTGCATAGTAAGTGGATTTCATTAAATAAAAACATTGAAAACTAAAAACGGTCGGTAGCCTCATTATCCATGGGTTTTCATGGGAAAAAACAAATTTTAGTTATTTTTTCTAATTCCCGTTCAGTAGCATAGTTTTTATTCCTATATAAATTCTCAAAGAAGATTTATTTCCCATCTAATAATAGTTTTCATGAGAAAAAAAAAATCAAGTCTGAGCTCCGTTTTTTTTCCCAACTAATAATCTCTGGCGCTGCTTGAATTAATTACATCTATTAGTGGAACCTCCTTATATCTGACTTCGCTGCTTGAATTATATACTTCGATCAAGGAGCTTGCAACATCAATTAGACGCAATTAGCGGAGCTATTTTCATCTGATCATTTTTGTTTAAGCAAGCACAATTTAATACTAATTAATTAAAAGAGGAATTATACTAATAAATACTTGTTTAATTAATTAAACTGAAATTAACTTGTACAATCAAACACTCAATTAAACAAACACAATTTAATAATACAAAGGCTAAAATTAATTAAACAAGCACAATTTAATAATACAATAAATTATTAAACAAGCATAATTAAACTAGCAACACTTAATTTTAATAGATTAAGCTAATTTTAAGTTAAGTTTCTATTCTGACGTCTAACATAATCATCACACATAAGCCTAGCAATTTCATCTTTTTTTTTCATTTCCTGTCTGACGTTGATTGTTAAGTCTTTCAACATCTTCGCCGTACTCTTCATCTCCATCTGGTACATCCACAATATCATTCGGATCAATTTCCAAATTAGCGTTCGCAGTCCAAGCAGCATCGCCATTGTGATATACAATAAAATTGTGTATAATACATACTGCTTGAACTATGTCCGCTTGTTTATCAATTGCATGATATGTTGCAACTTTTAAAATGGGAAACCGCATTTTAAAATACCAATAAGTTTTTCAATATGGTTTCTAAGTTGAGCATGACGAAGATTAAAGAGCTCTTTATAATTTCGCAATCGTTCATTAGCTGCACCTTGCTCTCGCACGTGATATCTCACACTCCTATAAGGAGCAATGAATTGCGGTGCATTGGCATAACCAGCATCAACCAAAAAATATTTGCCTCATGGTACTGTGAATCCATTGTCAAGTGCACTCTTTAGTACAGTTGCATCTGAAGCTGATCCTTCCCATCCAGCCATTACATAAGTAAATCGATAGTCGAAATCACAAACGAGCATAACATTTTGTGACAATGTCTGTTTTCTATTGCAATATGGAGCTTGATCTTCATAAGCAATAGTTATAGGAACATGTGTACCATCAATAGCACCAATACAATCTTGTATATTAAAAAATAGTGAATAATTAAACTTACCTTAATTTAAAAAGACATTCATTTGAGAATGATTGAAATTAAATTTACCTTAAAGAAATGATTAAATATTGTTCTCGATTGGATAAGTTGGGGCGTATGAAGTCGAGGTGGTATTATGATTTCTGCTGATAGTCGAGTAATAGCTTTAATTACAATATGGAAGTAACGACTAACTGTATCACCTGACCGTTGGAATCGTTCTTGCACAATGCGATTGCTTGCATTTTTAGCAAGTGTGTATAAGAACATTGCAACTTGTTCTTCAATCAACATATGTCCATCCTGGAGCAACTCTTTATCTCTCAACAGCTTAACAAATGCACGGAAAACAAAAGTCTCTATACGAAATTCTCGCTGACAATGACACTCATGACCATCTAAGACTTCATTGACATACATTATTCCAGTTAGGAATGAAGTATGGCATGAAGTTGGTTCCATTATATTTCTCTTTATATGTGGCATGATGATATTTGTATAATCCTCATCATCATTATTCATTTTCCATTGAAAAAGATGATCCATTATTTTGCTATAAAAGATGTGAAGAAGCATTTGCTGGTAGTCGCTCTATATATAAACAATTTAGATTTTTTTGTTAAATGAAAATGGTCATGATCAGTGTTGTAAAAAAGGGTCTAGTCGGCCGATTAAACGGCCGATTAATCGGAAACGGCGGCCTAACCGTCACGGACACTCTAAACGGAGGCATGTTAGCGGATGAAAACGATTAATCGGTTGTTTTTCCGATTAATCGGCCGTTTTTTCCGATTAATCGGCCATTTTTTCCCGGTTATTCCCGTTTATTCCCGTTTTATTTCCGTTTATTCCCGTTTATTCCCGTTTATTCCAGTGAATATTTATTTTCACATTTTTTTTCTGTGATAGTGTGTGATAATAAGGTTTATAAATCTTATATTGTAGTTTTATTTATGCTTGGATATACATTCAATATTTTTTATATATTTTTTTTCTTACTTATTTTGAAATTGATGTAATTTTTTCGATTAGTCGACGTGTTCATTTATGTAATTAAGTTGTTATCATAAACTAATTTTAATGATTTTATGTTGGAATGTTTAATTTCTTTCAAATAATATGTTATTAGTATTTGAAAATGCATAATTATCAATTTTATTTTTTCATTAAATAAATGTGTTATTTAACATGTAAAATGCTTATGTGTTAAGAATAAATAAGCGTAGTGTCATGTTATAATAATAAAACTAAGTTAAATTAAGTTTATTTTATAAGTTTAATGAGTTAAATAAATTATTTTTAATAAATTATGATATATATACATAAATTTAATAAAAACGTTAAATTGTCCGTATTATTCCGATTAGTCGGCCGCATACCGATTAATCACTTATCGGTACCCTATCCGTCCGACGACCGAATACCGTTATTTACAACACTGGTCATGATCACTCCTTTGTCACTCTATAGTGTATGATCAATTATGATATTACTTTTCAATGTGTGGTCAGTTCACCCATTTATCACTTTGTAGTGTGTGGTCAGTTCATTCATTTATCACTTTGCAGTGTGTGGTCAGTTCACTCTGATATCACTTTGCATTGTATAGTCAATTCACTAATTTAAACTTTTTTAGAATCTGATATATATAATTATATTGATCATAATTAGAGATTAGTAATAATACACTTAATATTGTTTAATTATAGTATTACATCTTTTATAAAAAGAAACACAAACCAACATCCAAACAAATTTCCCATGCATTTGTCGAACACCTATATTCTAAAATTTCTCATGAGTTAAATAACTTTAGTTTTGACAAATTAAAATTTCCATTCCCATATTAAAAATTCTCATTCCCACAAATTCCCATGTTGCCGTACAGAGCCCTAATAAATGATAAATCCCCTAACTATTGTACTTGCTACGCGTACATAATCTGTCCCCGTAAATGTGCTCCAGTTTATTAATAAAAAATAAATTAAAAACTTAACATATCAATTATTGCTTATTAGTTTACAGTGAGCTATTTATTGTGTTACAAGTAGCAGAGAGATTCTTTCAGTGGAGCAAAAAAAAATTCATACCCGGATTGTTTAGTATAGACCTTACATTATTTTACAAATTTGAGTGGGAGATCAATAGATTCCACTATGCGAAGCATAACAAAGAAGCAATCGGATTGGGGAGAGAAAGAGGTGCATAGTAAGTGGATTCATTAAATAAAAACATTGAAACTAAAAACGGTCTACCCGACAACGGGACATGTGAAAACTGTGACGAGCTGAGAAAGGCATTTTGGAGCTTTGACCGGAAGCAACCGAACCGAACTCGAAAAAAATATACAGTTTGTACCGTTCACTGCTACTGTTTCTCTGAATTTTAGCTGTGCTTATTCATTAATTTGAAGCCGCCTGTTTTGTACAAGAGAATTAGACGACTGTGACTAAATGCGCCTGCAGCCCTGCAGCTCCATGTGAATTAAACCGCGTAGTTGGTGATATTGCTGTGACGGAGAAAAAAGTGACCGCATGTGTGGTCAATTCTCAAAAGTAAAAATAAAATTTAGTTTACTAAAGAATGTCATTATAGTCATTATGGTCAAAGACATTTTAATAGACATTGGACCGTTCATTATAGATTATTAATAATTTTTTATTCAGCTTTCGTCCAAGTCCTTATAATAATAATAATAATAATTATTATTATTATTATGATAAATAACAATTGTGAAATCATCAAACAAAAATTTAGTACTGTACAATATTTCAAAAATTGCATCAAGTTTAATACATTTTTTTGTTAGAATCAAACAAAACTAATATATTGTTTTCTTCTTAAATAGAACTAGGTTGTTATTAAGCTCACTAAAGTTTCTGATGAGTTTTAACTTCAAAAACTATATGTTGACTTCAAATGATGAATCAAAATCGTTGAAACTGATCTATTTGACGAAGGAATTTATATGCAATTTTTTTTTTTAATATATAAGAAGACAGTTCAACTTGTACTATTATTTCGATAAACTATAAATCTTTATATGTAAACACTCACTTGTGAAGTAGATCCGTAATCGATTTACTATATCTGGATTCGTCATTATACACCCCTAATTCTTATATTCTTTTTGTTTTAATGAGTTTTGTTTGTGTTTTCGAGGAATGTTATAATATTTTGAAACTTTCAATTTTCAATTTGATAAATAATAATAATATTATGATTATATTAATAATAATATAATTTGGATCTTGGACAAATCACGAGCATTCAAATTAATATAATTAATAAAAAACCAAAAAATGAGGACCCGGACGGCCGGACACTTCTCAGAATTTTATTATCATGCTCGCAAGAAAACCACATTTTCTCTTTCTTTTATTTTTTTTTCTTCACAATTAAACAAAGTCAAATGTAAATGCAAAGAGAAAGACTTTAACAAGGTTAATGTAAAAGTATTTGGAGTATTGGTCAATATCCCTTCTCTTCCCCCAATAAATGCGACCCCTTGGCCTAATAAACTGACACTCATTGTCTAAGCCTTGTAGAAGAAGGGTAACCTTCTTTTTGTTCAGTCAACAGCTTTGTCATTCTACTTATTTTAATCTTAATTTCTCTCGTGGCTCTCTCTCGATATTAAATTGTGTAGGGGCGCAGTTTTAAGAGATTTTTATAGAGAAGAAGTATGATGAGTGACCCGCTATATAGAAGTTTTCATAAATATGGGACAGAGAAACCGGAATTATATTCTCCCACCGACTCGAACGGAAGTCTTACTTGGCCCGCAAGGCCGCAAGTTGTCTGAAAAGGCTGATAAAATACCTCCAGTAATTCAAACTGGACGCGCCATAATTTGTCACCCTTTTCCGAGAGAAATGTCATAACTGGATTTGAATCCCATCCCCACACTGTATATATGAATATATTCTGTATTCATATTCTGATTGAGCATTCAGGACTCTCAGCATTTATTATTGGCAAATTTTTCTATGGGCATAAGGACCTATTTGAAAATGAGCATATTTTCATTTTCAAAGTTCAACAGTCGATCCGACCGTTCAACATTTTCTCCATATTACAATGTACTTGGAGGTCAAATTTTACATTTTTTTTAATCTTTTTACTATTTATTAAGATGGGTACAAAATTCAATGGTCTGAATTTGACTAGTTTTTAAAATACTTAATAAATAGAAAAATTGAGAAAAATGTAAAATTTGACCTCCAAGTGCATTCTAATATGGAGATAATGTTGAACGGTCGGATCGACTGTTTGAACTTTGAAAAAAAATATGCTCATTTTACAAATAGGTCCTTATGCCCATAGAAGCATCCCTCTTATTATTTATACATATTAATTAACATAGGAAAATTGATGGATGACTGTTGTATTTCGATATACCCTTCACCGCATCAATGCTTTGTTCCTTCTACGAAATCAAATTTTTCTGAGAAATCCATCAATTTCTCCGTATATCAGTTACTGTGTAAATTAAAAGAAATTGCAGACTCTCCCCCTTTCCCGAAAATTTTCAATTTTGGTTTTGGGATTTTAGATGCCCCGAAGGAAACAGAAACAAGGTTTAAATATGATTATATCTCCCATGAGGCCATGAGAAAGTTTAAAGCCGAATATCACACGCTGAACACATTGATGAAAGGCCTTGTTAAGTTAGATAATTACAAGGATTGTTTTGTATATAACATAGTTGTAATCTTTAGCAATCAATCGAGACAATATTTGTTTCGTATAGACTTCATACTAAATTAATTCGAAAAATTATAAATTTATATACAAATGTATTAAAGAAGTAAATCGGTTTTAACAGTTCTGATTTATCGTTTGAAATCAATTCGTTAAGTTTTGAAATTAAGTTCTTCGTAAAGTTCAAAAACACCCTAGTTCTACTCTTTATTATATTTAGTTTTAGTTATTGATTTCCGGTAAATGTTGATATTGGATCATCAGTGTCCTTATATTTATATATAAATCAGTGTCATTTTCTAACCACTTGATATCCATCTGCAATGCAACGCTTCCATTTCAATGTGTAACTTCATTATAATACATATAGGTATAGGTATGTAAATAAACATATGATACTCTGAAGATTGACTTAGGGTCTGTTTGGCGATAGAGGAATGGGTATGGGAAAAAAAATTTGAACTGAAAATTACTGTTCATGTGGGAAAAAAAAATCCACTCTGAGTGGATTTTTTTTCCCACGTGAACGTGAACAGTAATTTTTCAACAGCAGCCGAACAGGCCTTAATGTTGTGGATTTCCTTTTGATGCTGGTGTGTGGGCCTGACATAATAATAAGAAAGCTTATATACTAATATTTTAATTATAATTATTAACAGTACTGTTTTTAGAATTCAATAGCACTATTGCTCAGCTTAATACCTTCATTATTCAATTCATATGAACAGAAATTGGTCAAGCGCTAAACCGAAAAAATAAATAGCGAAAGGATTATAAATTGATAAATTTAGTAGTGAAGGGACTTTTAAACTACTTATGACTAAACCGAACAATATATACTTTATAATTCAGTTTAATAGTATTATTATTTATCTAATTGATTAATTACGAATTTTTTTATTTCAATGCCACCGTGATAAAAAAGTAACAATAAAGATATAATATTTTCTAAAGAAGAATTCAAATGCTTCACTGACTCATATTTTTTATTTCTGTTTAAATTTTTAAACAGTCGATCCGATATAATCAACATGATCTCCGTATTAAAACATGCTTGGAGACAAAATTTTATATTTTTTAAAAAACGTTTAACTATTTTTTATATAGATACAAAATTATTGTTTTTAAATGATCCATAACAACGATTTTGTATCTATTTTAAAAAAATAAATAGTTCCCTAAAATATAAAATTGAGTCTTCTAACACATTTTAATATAGAGATCATGTTGATCGGTTTGGATCGATTTTTTGAGTTTGTAAATAAAAATAAAGATGTGAGGTACTATGTGACATGAAAAACATGAAACATTTTTTTTTTTTTGGGAAAAAGACTGATAACACGAGACATTTTAATCCTATGTTTTCTATTAACAAGTAGTGGGGATAAAGAGAGTGCCACATGGGCATGGAAATTTATGGGTGGTGTTAGGGCTGCCAAAAAAGCTCGTAGTTCGTGATTCGATTGATTTTGATTTGAAAAAAATTTGCAATTAATTCGTTCGATTGAAGTTTGTTCTGAAACAAATCAAACCAGTTCGGTTCGAATCTTATTCAAACTCAAAATCAAACTGGGTATAATTCGTTCGAAATTGGTTTTCGAACTATTTAGGTTCGAATCTCAAATTAACATGTACCGTTCAAATTAGAGTAACGCCAGTGGCTCAGTGCAAAATCAAGATTTCATTTCAAATAGGTACCTGATATGATCAGATAAGATCCAATGCAATGCTTAGTTTAAGCTATCCAATTTTCAAAAAAGAATAAGGGCGGTAGGGCTGCCAAAAAAGCATGTAGTTCGTGATTCGATTGACATCGATGCAAAAAAAAATTCACAATTAACTCGTTTGATTGAAGTTCGTTCTGAAACAAATCAAACAAGTTCGATTTGAATCTTATTCAAACTCAAACCCAAACTAGAATAAGTTTGATTTAGTTTGATTCGTTTGGAGCCCTAGGTGGTGTTAACATAGCACCTCAAATATGTTTTCTCTCCTAAGAAAAATATACTTTTGATTAGCACGTGATAAGGAGGCCATGATTTACCTCAGAAGTTCTGACCTCTTGATCTGTAGGCTGTAGCCAACTGCATTTGGTGGGAGTTAGTTATCTAGCCGGAGTTTTAAGCATGCGGATCTTCTGTGGCGTTTTCAATGCGTGGCAACAAAAGACCAAATGTTTTATTGGTAGCATTTTAAAATAATAAAATTCAGAAAATAGCATTCATTTTCTAAAATCTCATAACTTAGCATAAACACAGCCTAAGTAGCAGATATTTCTTATCCTTGATACTTTCTTTTTAAATAATATTGTATACTATTTTGAACGATTAACAATGACAAATATTAACCAATAGTATTTTAATTATACGTAACTTTTTAAATTTTAAAAAATAAGTAAGAAAAATAAGAGTTTGTGTTTCTTTTAAGTTTCGAGATTTTGAGAAACGGAGGCTACTTATTTATATTTTTTTTTGAATGCTACAAATAATTTTTTTTTTTGGAACAAATGAGTACCTCACATCATGATGTTTCTTTGTTAATCATGAAGGTGGAGCTTTCTAACAACAAAGCAGACGTGGCCTCTGAATCAAAAGTAAATTTACATCAGTAATAGTTAAAATAAAATATAATTTTTTTTTTTGTGATCAAATATTTTACGAGGTCAACTCACACACATTTATTTTTATTGGTGGTCCCTCTGCATATTTTAATGAACCGAAATTTTTATTTATAGCAAAGCTTCAAAAAAAATAAACCAAAAACTACTCTTTTTTGAAATTTCGAAATGTACCATGGCCGCATCGGTGTTTGGAAACAGTCGATCTAACCGTTCAACATTCAATCTATAATAAATGTGATTGGAAACCAAATTTTATATTTTTTTTAAATTTTTTTACTATTAATTAAGTCAGTTTTAAAATTCCTGTTTTCAATAATAAAAAAAATTCATTGTTTATTAAAATAAGTGATTTTAAAACTGACTTAATAAATAGTAAAAAAATTCAAAAAAATGTAAAATTTGGTCTCCAAACACATTTTAATATAGAGATCACATCTAATGGTTTCGATCGACCGTTTGAACTTTTAAAATCGGAAAACCAATTGGTTGCACCATGACTAAGGACCAAACGTTTTGATATTAGCCAACTTCTATATATATATAATATATATAGAGAGAGAGAGAGAGAGAGAGAGAGCTGGGCTATGGTGAGTTGTGAAGTAAGAGGTTATTTTTACTTTATGCTCATATTTTCATTTTAGAAAATTCAAACAACCGATCCGAACCGCTGAACATGTTCTAAATATTGAAATGTGCTTGGAGACTAAATTTTACATTTTTTGGAATTTTTTTACTATTTATTAGGCCACTTGGAAAATCGCTGATCCGGTGGTCCAGAAATTTTTACTGTTTTTTACTGTTCACAGTGGATCAACAATTTCAAAGTGGCTTGATAAATAGTAAAAAATTCCAAAAAATGTAAAATTTAGTCTCCAAGCACATTTCAATATTTAGAACATGTTGAACGGTTCGGATCGGTTGTTTGAATTTTTAAAATGAAAATATGGCGTGAAGTAAAACGTTGTTTAAAAAAGAAATTTTTACTTCACAACTCACCATAGTCTATCTCTCTCTCTCTATATATATATATATAGTCCGGCTAAATTGCTTCCAGAAGCACTTCGACCGAAGTGCTTACGGGTCAAATTTAGTCGTTTGATGTTCAAAACGTCGAACTAAATAACTCAATAAATTGGTTATATAATAAATATGTAGAATACCGATTTTACTATTTTTGAAAATTTTTAATTATTTTTTATGATTTTTGAAAGATGGACATTTTTTATCTAAAAATAAAAGTATTTTTTAAGCCAAAAAAGACTATATTTCAAAAATCATAAAAAATAGTTAAAAAATTCCTAAAATAGTAAAATTATATATGGAAATGAGTCGAAGTAATTACATCAGTAATAGTCAAAATAAAACATAATCGAATAAGTCATTTTTTTTTGTGATATTCAAAATTGTTACGAGGTCAACTCACAGCACTTTATTTTTATTGGTGATCCCTCTGCAAATTTTTAATGAATCCTTACGCATATCATATTCGAGTCTTTTGAAGAAATTAAATTATGAAATTCAAATTAGAGGGTAGTTGCGGAATTTTAAATTACTACCTCGAAGTCAAATATATTAGTTTGCAGTATTCAAAGAGAGTTGGTATATCGATATTTGTATTGTAATCATTATTGTTACGTATGACGCTATTTCTAAATCTAGAGTAACATCGTGATATAACAGTGGAGACTTGATACAGTAAAAAAATGTGTTAGTATTGCAAAAGAAGGGAGGATTTCATGTATACCCTAAAAAAATTTAATATTACGTATTTCTCTGTAAAGTATATAATATCATATTTACCTTTATAAATTTTAAAAACTCACAAATTTACCCACTTTCCAATAAAAACTCATTTTAAATTTATAAAGTATTCATTTACCTTTTATTAAAAATATAAAAAATATAGCATGTTTTAAATGTCAGTCTTTTAATTTGTTGGTTTTCGAGAGCAAATGATTCATTTCTCTACTTCTGACACATATACAAGCATATATCTAAACGTCACTGTGTATACGTCAGAAGCAGACAGATTAACCATTTCCCCTCCGAAATTGACAAATTAAAAGACTTACACTTTTCTTAAATAGGCTACATATTTATTAAAAGATAAAATAAGTATTGTACAAGTTTAAAATGATTTCTAATAGAAAGGACAATAAAATGAGTAAATTCGTGAGTTTTGAAAATTTAGAAGGGTAAAATGTAAATATGATGTTATGAACTTTAGCGGAGAAAATATCAAATTTTTTGAGGGGTATACATGAAATTTCCACAAAAAGTAAAGGATGTTATGCGTGAGGAACTAGGCAAAAGAGACTATAAGAGCCTGTTCGGCACCTTACTGTGCCCGTGAGAAAAAAAAATTCACTTTGATTGAATTTTTTTTTCCCCACGCGCACAATAAAATTTAGTTCAATTCCTGTACCCACGCCCATTCCCTGTTTTGCGCCGAACAGGCCCTAAATATATGACTTCAAACTTTTTGTAAATTGAATTAATTTATTTTACAAATACTATTCTTTCTGAACATTTGACTCCATATGAAATGCATTTTACTGAAGTTAACTTATTTAGTTCATACAAATAAGCTAATTAGAATTTCTTGTGTAAGAATATTTCTCCTTTTTTTAATAATAGGGCGCATTTACTGTTTTAATTTATGTAGGTTATGGCTCTTCCAATATATTCTGCAAAATAGTTATTTTGTACCTATTTTACAAAAAAAATAATATCTATATATAATAAAATAAAATTTGGTCTATAAGCATATTTTAATATGGAGATTATGTTGAAAACGGTTCGGATCACTTGTTAAAATTGAAAATGAAAATAAAAATGCGAGACATAATTGAAATACAAATCAATGAGGCATTTGATTGAGCCTTCCTTATATAATATTATGATTCATTTATTGGTGTTAGGATTCATCTTTTCTGAATCGGTCTTGATGAAGCCCCGGCCAAAAAAGAAGAAGTTATCAGTAAAAGATTCAAAAACCCGAAAAATTAATAATAAAAGGGGTCTTATGATCTGTACCAAGAAAAAAATATGTCATGTACACCAATGTATAATGCGTTCTCTCAGTTAAATCTTTGAATGGAGAAGAAGGGTGTACCAAAGGAGACTTTAATATATATATATTTTTTGAATAAAAGTTGAAGGTCAATCACTCAACTAGTTAATATCTACAAGAAAATTTTGTATCCAATAAATTTTGAACCTGTGACCTCCTTTTTGCGGAGATGAGATGTTAATATTTTTATTGTATTAAGAATTATATTATAATCTAATACAAAATAAAAATAAAAGAAAAACTGAATCAAACCAATGAAAATATTAATGATGTGTCGTAGTAAAAAAATAGGCTTAAAAATTTTACCTAACCGAATGAAATATTAATTTAATTTGTTTTAACCAAACTTTTTAGTGCGTATTACCCAAGTGGATTCGGATCAGCTGAAATTCCGAAACCAATAAACAGTAATCTTGAAATTTCTGTAATCCGAATCAAGCCATCGAACTTTTTTCGAAAACGCATCTCGAAACAGCTGGTTTTTTCTTACACGCATCTCGAAACAGTCGACAACTAAATTCGAATTGCAGGAATTTCAGAATTACTGTTACCGGTCTCGAATTTCAGCAGAAGCGCTTCCTACCCAAGTACGTCATCAGAAGCACTTTAAAAAGTTTCAATCCAAACACGGTTACTGACATTTGAAAAAATAATTATATCAACAGTGTGGGGCCACACTATATGCTCGAAAATTTTGATTGA